>JAOXOE010028810.1:0-15489 GCA_028565055.1 Phoeniculus purpureus
TACTCTCCAGCCAGTCACTGCCCAGCCTGGATTTGTGCTTAGGATTGCCTCGACCCAGATGCAGGACCTTACACTTGTTCTTGTTGAACTCCATGAGGTTGGCTTGTGCCCACCTCTCCAGCCTGTCCAGGTCCCTCTGGATGGTATCCCTGCCCTCCAGTGTGTCTGCTGCACCACACAGCACTAATTGAGAATGCCTATTACTGCAGTTGAGGACAAACCTGGTTTCAAACGAGTACACCTCAGCACATATATTTATTTAATAGCCTCAGTGATTTAAAAGAGATACAGCCTTACAGCAGCAAAACCAAGTTCATACAAGTGAAATATTCAGTACCTAAACTACCCAATCCTTCAAGCCTTTATTCCCATTGATTTGCTTGGGTATAGCTCAAAACTGAGAAGTCCTATTCCTATTTGCTCCACTATTCAGGGTCCTTCATAAGGAAAAAGCTAACATATTGCACTCAGCCAACCAATCATGGGTTATCAACTGAACACTTGTGAATAACACATAACTTTGAAACAAACAGATACTACTAGATATACTAGATGCCAAACTCTTTTTCTCTTCTGCATTTGTGTCTTTTCACCAACATGCACTCTGTTATGTTCTCTACAGGGAACATCAATGCTTAGCAAAGTTACTGCAAAATCAAAGTCTTAATTTTGTATTCTTAAAGATTGTATTCTTAAAGATAATAATCAGTTTCTTATGGATGCAGGCTACATTGCCTTCCCAGGTTGCTGGTTGAGAGAATCTTTCTTTCAGACACCTCAGTACCATAAAGAATTGGGCAAAGAACTTGTTCTCTCAAGTTCAGGCACAGCTCAGAGTGTTACCTTTGGTTCAGTAGAGCAAAGGCTGTTTAAAGAAGCCAGTTTCCTTATCTATGCTATGACTTTGGCAGCTGGAGTTTGTTAGTGTGTCTGAGGACGTTGTTCTGAGGTTTAAGTATGTAGGAACATGTAAGTGAAGATGCTTATTTTCTTCCTTAAAGTTTTGTGACACTACCAAAAGACTTGGTTGTTTGCAAAGGATGTTCCTTGTTTTCCCACCTAACAAAAAGTTTACACACACATACAGAAACACAAATAACACCCACATTCTCATCATGATCTCATAGAATGCTTTGTATTGGAAGACTTTCAAAGGTCATGCAGGCAGACCTTCCTGTAGTGAGCATCTCCCCTCTGGGTGAATAGGATGACAATCCTTTGTGGTTTTAGTCATTTACTCTGTGTACTAAGTGATGCTGCATCCCTGCTAACCTATGCTCGTGAGCCCTATAATCCATGTGTCAATTCCAGTTGCTGGAACTTTTGCCTTTATGCACACAGATCCATATAGAACAGAGTCTCCTTCACCTAGGATAAGTAGTTAGAAATGGATTTTAATACGACAGGACACACTGCAATAATCAAACTTACAGCAAGATCATATAAAAGTGGGGACTAGCAGCTTTTTAACATACAGTCAGCCCTCTGACCTGGTTTTGAAACGAGAGGTTTGGATTTGTCTTAGGTTAGTGCTAACAATTCAAGCATACCAACAAGCTTTCAAGGAGAATTCAACAGGCAACAGTCTTGCTAAAAAGAAGTGATTTATTGAACCCACAACCAAGAAGAAGAAAGGAAAAACCTAAAAAAAAGTAAAAACAAACAAACTGTTCCACAATGTCATTACACACTTCCTGAGGAAAATGGGAGATAGCTAATGTATTGATCTTTGGTGTCAGAACTAGAGCCCTGGGAAAAGGCATATACTTGAAGCAGAGAGGAGCACCCTCTCTCTCCTGGAGACTCATCAATCTCCTTACGAGTCATATGGTATGATCTGTGGACACCAAACCTCTGGCCATCCCAGACCAGCAAACTCTTCACAACATAGCTTGGTCTGCTGATGTCAGTTCTCCCCTGACCATCCCAGACTGGTGAACTCTTCAGTGTAGCTTAGACAGCAAAACACGGATCAGACGGGGCTGATCCTCAGGCCACAACAGCATCCTTGATGCAGGAACATGCGCTTTAAAACACAGTCTCTTTCTTCTTGCCGAAGGTTTAAGAACTCTCAAGTCCTTCTGCTTCTTTCATCACAACTGTTCAGCCAAACATGAAGGAACTCTCAGATGCTCCACTTGGGGAGGCTTCTCCCCTGATTACTCAAGCATTTCTCAGTTCCTGAGTGGCAAAGTTGAAACATGGGATTTGCATTGAGTTCCCATGGCCAGGGACAAAGGCAAGATGGTGCAGGTCATGTGGGTCCACACTCACGGTGAGAACAAAGGGAATGTGGCACTAGCTGGTCACATGGGGCTGCCTCTCACAGCTGAGGGCTTCCCTCCAGGGGCTTTCTTTCTCTCACTTTCTTTTTCCCCTCCATTGTCACAGGGAAAGGGGAACAGTTCAGCTCACCACTTCTTTGGTGTCTTCAAAAGCAGTCAGCTTGCTGTTACCGGTATAGCTCTGTCAGGGTGATGATGGTAGCTGCTCAGAAGTGATAGCCCCATGGCTCTGCTTGGAGAAGCACTGGTCTAACTGTTTTGAATGACATGTGGTGAGCAAGGATTGGTGGCTGCCTAAGGTGATAGCAGGCTCCTAATAGTTTTAGCAAGCATCTGCAGTTCAGGCATGGTTCGGCCCTGGGCCCACAATCCCCGTTGCTGACTTCAGTGGAGCTTGCAAGGAGCAAAGCCATGCTCCCTGACTGCACCTTGACAGTGCCCAGTGGAGCGGCAGAGGGTGCCAGGGACAATCCAAGAGCAGGCTGTCCAGGGCCACATGCCCACAGTAGAACAGCTCCAGGCTTGGGTGCTGCTGCTTAAGCTGCTTCCCAGCCCTGGGACAAGAGGCGCCCAGAAGCCATGGCAGCAGTCTCTTCCAGCCGCAATATCTCTGGGGAGAGAATGTCTTTCTCCCAGAGAAAAAGGGAAAAATGTGGACTGCCTAGACCAAGTTGCACATGAACATATCCAGGCGGGTTTTAAACATCTCCAGAGAAGGAGACTCCACAACCTCCCTGGGAAGCCTATTCCAGTGCTCTGTCACACTCACTGTGATGAAGTTCCTTCTCATATTTATATGGAACCTCCTGTGTTCCAGCTAACACCCACTGCCCCTATCATTAGATGACACTGAGAAAAGCCTGGGTCCATCCTCCTGACACCCACCCTCACATATTTATAGACATTAATGAGGTCACCCCTCAGTCTCCTCCGAGCTAAAGAGACCCAGCTCCCTCAGCCTTTCCTCATAAGGGAGGTCTACTCTCTTCATCCCCTTCGTGGCTGTGTACTGGACTCTCTCCAGCAGCTCTGTGTCCTTCTGGAATTGAGGGGCCCAGAACTGGACACAAGATGCCAGATGTGGTCTCACCAGGGCAAAGCAGAGGGGGAGGAGAACCTCTCTCGATAATAGGATGGAAAAGGGATAGTTTACCTAAATACCCACTTTAAGCAAATTTTTGGTGGTTTTTCCCTCCCTTAACATTCTGAAGGGCTAAAACCCGCACATTTTACCCAAGTGCCCACCCAGCAGTTTCCCCACCGCCCTTTCTAGATCCAGTTCAGCAGCTCCAGCAGCCGGTGCAGGGGGCGGGTTGGGACATCGCTGTCACAGAGCTGGGGGTCAGGTCTGATCTCTCCACACCCCCTCAAGAGTTTTGCCCGGCTGCTCTAGGGTACAGATGGCTCAGGGGGACGTTTGCAGTTTAAAAACCCCGTGGCACACCGAACCCCACGGGGTCTGGGACATCCTTCAGTCCCGGGACCACCCTCTCAGCCGCGGGACCCCCTCCCAGTACCTCGGATGTAGCTGCACTTGCTTTCGTCCAGCGGGCTGGAGGCAGAGCCGCCCATGCTGCTGCTGCCGAGCGCTGCCGGGGAGCGCAGCCGCCAGCAGCCTAATTCAGCCCGGTTGAGCCCAGTCCGGCCCCTCTCCGCGCCCGCTGCCTCCCGCAGGCGCCGCCCCTGCCTGAGGCGGGAGGAGGTGGAGGAGGAGCGGCTGAGGTAGCTGGGGAGGACGGTACTGGTGAGAGGAGCGAGAGGTCGAGAGGCTTGGTTGCTGTCTCCATCTACCAGAGAGGAGGGTCTGGAGACGCGGGGGTTGGTCACTTCTCACCCTGAACAAGCTGCCCAGGAAGGGGGTTCAGTTGCCATCCCTGGACCTGTTGGAAGCTCGATCTGGAACTTAGGGACATGGTTTAGTGGTGGCCTTGGGTTAGTGGTTGGACTCAATGAGCTTCAAGGTTTTTTCCAACCTAAACGAGTCTGTGATGCACTCGGGTGGTGCATTGAGGACGTTTAACACTTTGACACTTAGTCAACTACGGGACAGTTAATATTCTAAAACTCTTAAAACGTTTTAAGTCAGCACTAAACTTACTCAGATTGGAAATACTAGGATGATCCATGACATCAAGCTCCTTCAAGAAAGCAACTTCAGTATCAGTTTGTGCTCCCCGCGTACACACTGGTTGCACCAAAGTGGATCTTGAGGAGACCAGGTTCCTGCAGAGCATCACTAAAGCAGCATTTCACAAGTCTGTAAATACCTCAGCTGAGATGATAATAATCAATGTGCTGGTGTCCCTCATTGTAAAGACATTAACTTGGAGAAGGATTTGGCCGCCGCCAAGTGCAGCAGATCTTTTATGGAATGTATTAGAGAAGCTTTTCATAACATAAAGTCACATGTAGGTGAGCTGCAGGAGCCTGGAGAGATAAACTGTGGAAAATTCATGAGCCATATGCTGGATTGCTCTTCTGCATCAGCATTTAGCAGATGAAAATGTGCCAAATCCCAGAGGCCTTATAGCCTGGAACAGCTATTGGTGCACACACTGAACGGGGAACCTGCCCATCGAATTAAAGCAAAATGAAAACTGAATATGTTTTTTTAGTTATAACTTTTTCTGCTTGGGTAATACCTGATCCCTGAGATCCCCAAGTGCTACCTAATTAAAGACCATCGCTTTCCTTTTAAAATAGGAAACTTCTGTGCTTTTATTGCTGTTATTATTGTTACTCTGCAGGCTGCAGTACACCTCTGAGACCATCAAGTCCAGCCTATGACCTGACAACATGACATCAGCTAGACCATGCCACTAAATGCCACATCCAATCTTTTCCTAAACACCTCCAAGGATGGGGACTCCACCACTGCTCTGGACAGTTTAATGATGAAGTTTGTATCTTAAGCATCTTAAAAAGATAGCATGAGAGAGGTAAGCAAAGTCAAAATATAAATGATTCTGCTTCTATTCCATTTAATAACAAAATCATCCTTCTCTAAGGTAAGAGACCGGGCAGGTTAGACTTTCATCTGAGGTAATGTCTCTGTGCAGCAGCTATCAGTGACAAAGTCATCAAAACAAATATATCACTGGAGGAGGCAAAACAAATATTTCTCCATTTTTTTCTCCTATAAAAACCTGATCTTTGAGAGGCTTTTTCCCTAAGCAGGTCCTTCCCTAAACACCTGGTTTGTATTTTACCCTAATGGGCAACATGATAGAGCTCTTCCATTCTGCAGAGAAAGAGGAAACCAGGAGAAGCACCTGTCCTCCTCAGCAAAGGAGTCACCTCTGCAACTTCACTTGTAGCAGCTTGACATCAGGACATTATGGGTTCTCCCCTTGCCAGAGACTGATCTGCTGGAAATAAGCCATGTAAAGGAAACAGTCACTTGGATGTACTTGACTGTGGCCTTTGTGGGGTTCCTGCTCTGTGCCCTCTCCCACAACCTTCTTGTTTGCCTCAGAAACACTGTTTGTTACCAGTCAGAAGCTTTGAAGTGAAGTGTGTATGAAAAGAAATGACCCAGCACTACCTTCTACGATTTCCCCAAGGGAGAGAAGCCATTTTAGGGCTGTAAACAGGATAACAAGGTGCTCTTGACAAAGACAGACACCAATACAATAAAACTGTCATAGATAAATAATAATTATCTATTGCTAGAGGAAACTGTTAATTGTTAGTGTCTGAAAGCTAAACTCCATACCAAGACGACTTGTCAAAAGATAAAAGCAGCCCTTTTCTCGGAATAGGCTGTTGGCTGAAGTGTATTTTGAATGCATTCCATCTAAGTAACATGGAAGAGTGTTGCTGTTCAGAGTTGTTTTCAAAAGGTTAGGAAAAGGTGGGGAAGATTCTCTGAGAGAATCACAACTGAAGAACCAAAACCAATATTTTGATAAAAGAGCCTTAGGAAAAAAGTTGCAAGTGGGTTGTGCTTTAGCTACTACTCTAGTTCTGAGAGACCAACAAGAAGCACTGAAACCCTACAAACAGAAGAATGGATTTGCATAGATGCTTAATCACAGGGTCTTGGAACAGCACATGCTGGAAGGGACCTGAGAAGATCACCTGGTCTAGCCTTTAATGGGAAAGGGAGCCTAGATGAGCTTATCTGGCACCTTGTGCAATGGCATCTTGAGAACCTCCAGCGATGGAGACTCTACCGCATCCCTGGGGGGACAGCTCTAGTTAATTGTTCTTACTATGAAAAATTTCTTCCATCAAGACAAAATGGAAAAGCATGATGTGGAGACAATATACAAAGCGCTACAATATTCTAGGGAAGAGATTTAAATGGTGGTTATGGTTGCTATTCAAAGAAAGTAGATAACCTCCCTTTATTTTGTAATTTAAGAGTACGGATGAGAGCCTGCAGTGCTCCTGAAGGAGGAAAAGCAAAGCAACGGTGTATTTCATAGCAGATGGTATTTGGCTGGTAAAAATATATCACTTTTTTTCTCTATTCTTCACTACTTCTGTGAAAGCACAGGGTTTGAAAGTTGCAACAGGTTAACATGATCAGGCCACTGAGTGTACAACCTAATGCAGGACGAGGCTCTGCTACTTGCCTTTCTCATGATTTTCTTCCCATTACGTTTTCTTGCCATTCAACGTTCATTTGAATACTCACTGAATGCCAGTGCTCATCACATACCAAATCATACACAACGTTCATACTTTTGCCCTGCTTTGTTCAAATCATTCACAAATGTCAAATTCATTCACACAATTGAAGCCATTTAGTAATTTGAGAGACTTTTTAGACTTCTCAGCAATGAAACGTTCTCGTGACACATTAATGGTGACAGGTCAGAGTGCTGTAGTTCTCTACTCACATTTAGGAAATAAACATATATACCTGGCCCAGCTTGAGGCTCAGCTCGAGGTAAGCGTTTCCCTCCAGTTCCTCAAAAATAATTGCCTTTCAGAAAAAAAGATATAAAACTTGGGGTAACTCATTTAATTGTTAAAGAGCAATGTGGGGTCTCCTTTGAAATGTGAGATTCTTGAGGATTTAAGCACCCGGGCCTTAAAGAAGGTAAGCAAAATGCAGGAAGCTGATTATGTGGAACTGCTTCGTAAAAAGGAACAAGAGACTTTGGAATTCCTTACCTTAACTTTGGGATAATTTATCCTCAAGCCCTGTGGTCACAAGCTCCCCCTGTTCTTCTCCCCTTCCATCTCTGGTTCTATAGTAGGAGGGCTGTTGGTCCTGTCAGGAACATAACAAGAACACTATTAACTTTGTTCTTTTGATGTCAGTTCTGTGACTTTTGGAAACTGAAGGCTGGTTTTGGAAGGGTGGAGAGGCAATGCTGGATCTAGAAGAATCAGGAAGTAAAGAGGTGCAGCAAACCCATACAAATGGGAGTCAGTGAGGAGGAAACTCTGTATGTTAGGTATTTGTTTCACTAGGAAAGGAACGAAGACCCTAAACGTGGAGGTAAAATGCAGACTCTTTAAGATGTGTTTTTTGATTTTATTTCCTAGAAATGAGGGAATCCTAGAGCTGAGAATTCGCTCCAGCTGTTTCATACTCCATTTGCCTGTCCTGGTGGCCAAGTAATTACAGGGGTTTGCATATATGCAAATTATATTATATGTGTTGAACTCCTCTTGTTTACTAAGTGCACAACTCGTGTTTGAAACCTCATTTCCATCTCAGCTCAGTTATGGGTTATGAAATCTGTTGAATGACACACTAGAGGTGATGGCTGCTGCTCACCATACTCAGCACCATGAGAGGCTCTGTTTTGATTAGTTAGGACAGTCAAGTCAAAGCAGCTAGCGTACAGGCAAATGAATTGTTCAAACAAGCTTCCTCATTGTCAAGCAAGAGGCACTGGTATGTTACCTCACCTTGAAACAGAGGTGGTGTAGAGAAACCAGTAAATAAACCCACAGTTGACTGCACTTTCAGTGCCTGGTGCTCACCCAGCTACAGGGGAGCAAACAAGATGGCATGGCTCAGTTTGCTGAGCTCAGCAGAAAATTCCAATATACAAGTCCATCTGTTGGAGATCCAATGGATTCTTTACTGCCCCGGCTGGGCAGCCACACCTGCTTGGGAATGCAAAGAGAAAAACCTTCAGAAGCAGGAGAAATGAGTTTATAGGGTGGGATTTGCAGGAGGCAGCGTTAAAAGCTTTCAGAGGAAGGCTTAAGGCATCACATGGCTTTTGAACAGCCTTTAGTGAGACAAGACATTAAAAACTAGAAATTAGACCTGTCTTTCTTTCTTTTTCTGCTTAATTAAGTAAACTGTAGTGTGATTCTACTTAAAGGAGAAAGGAACTCTGTTTCCGTTCAATTAACAGATATGTGACCAAAATTTTCTTCCTAAGTGAGCTGATGTTTGTGGATTATAAACTACCCTTTGGAAGTCCAGCAGGCCTCGCTGCAGAAGCCGAAAGATCCTGCAGGCATGATTAAAGAAGGAGAGGGCTCAATCCCCACATCTGGATTTTCTTCTGGGCACAGATGGTTTTGGTTGCTTTTTCTTCTGAGTGTATTCATTAAGGCTAAGCACAGGGTTTAAACACAGCCTTCCTGTTCCAAGTCCAGTTTTCCTTGGAGAAGCTTCTCCTTGGAAGCCTATCCAGGAAGACATATATAGTGACTGAAATGGGATTTGCTAACCCAGCTCGTGCACTGAATGGACTGCAAGAGTTCAAAAGTAGACGCACAAGGAAAAGCTGAATAGTTGGGATTTGGCATATTTTTTCTCAGCAGTGATTGTCTCACCTGCTTCATTTCTAGATAATTTTATTAAAACCTCAGTGCTCCTTCCAGTAAATGGGTCCCCCAGGTCAGTTTCTCTGCTCTTTAAGTTTAGTTGCTTCAGTGCCTGAGTCTACCCATCCAAGCCCAGATTCTGCCCTGAGAAAGCCACGTGGTGATAAGCCTCTACAAAACAAAGAACATTAAGTCCTAATCACATCAGTGGGTGAGGTACCCACTGAGCCTCATAATCCTGTCAACCTCATGCTCCTCCCCAGCTCATCTCCAGGCACACAAGGATGTGCCCAGACAAGAGAATGCCATCACCTACTTGACGGTACCAGCACATCTGTCCAGGGGCCAGTTCCCCCATTCCAGTCCATGCTGTGCGTGTTAGTGGCACAGGATCTGCCACAGAAATGCTGAGTGGTGTATCAGTTGCAACAACCATCTTATGGTGAAGGAAGAAGTAAGAATCTTAACAATTACTGCTTACCAATACTTATTTGGCCAATAAGAAGCAATTTGGGTGGTCTGTAAGAAAATGGTTTGCATTAGCTTTACTTCATTAGACATTCTTCTATGCTAACCAGTGTTAAAAAAAAAGAATTAGGATTGATAAACTCTATTAAAATCATCAGTACTTCTATTGGGCTGGGTTATTTTCCAGAGCCATTTAAGTACCAGCGTTTACTTGCCTGGTTTTGACCACAGTCAGTTGCAATAATGGTTGTGAGCAAAATGCAACCATTGCATTTTCTTCCTTTGCTGTTGTGTAACCAAGTTAGTATTTCCATAGGCACGAGAATTACATAGGAATACCGTGTGCCTGATAGGAGAGAAAATAACAACATTCTTGTATTATCCCAACATTGAATCATGACAATTAGAAGAATTAACATAGATCACAGAAAAAATTCTCAGTTGGGAGGGACTTCTAGAGACCATCTGGTCCAAAGTTCTGCTGGAAGCAACCATTAAGTTGGGTTGTCCAGGGGTCTGCCAAGCTAAGCCTTGAATAAGTATTCAGGGTAATCCTACCACTTCCCTGGCAAACCCGTCTGGATATGTTCCTGTGCATTTCGTTTAGGTGATCCTGCTCTGGCAGAGAGATTGGACTAGAGGATCTTTCGAGATCCCTTCCAATCCCTAATGTTCTGTGATTCTGTGATTCTGAAGATAAATCCAAATTTGAATCACCTTGAGGGGTGCTGTGAAACCCATTCCAATGTTTAGTTGGTCTCACAGTGATTTGTTTTTCACTTGCATCCAGACAGAATTTTTCCTTGAAGCAACTTGTTTGTATTAGCCTTCGTGTGTTGAGATACACACATCAGTGCTCGCCTGGCTAAATAACCAGCAGAAGAAACAACAGTGGCCTTGGGGTGGTCTTTAATTGCCCTGTCAAGTACCAGAGAATCCAGAAGCACAGAAATGAGCAGTAGGTTAAAATCAAGAGCGTTAATTTTGTACAACAGCCACCCACCCCACTCTAAGGTGAAGCTTTTCAAGGACTTTGCCTATCGAGCACAGTTGGGCTGCCAAGGGCCCAGCCACTGCCCCAAGTCCTGGACTCAACCCTTATTTGGCACACATATGTCACGGCTGCAGACTGAAAGCAGCAGGCACAACTAACCTTGTGGTCCTGCCAACACATTACCTGGTGACTTGGTGCACTGCCCAAAATTAAGTCTTGCAAAATCGTAGATGCTGGTGCCCGTTTCTTCGGGACACTTCTGTAGCTATTTAAACAACTGCCAAAAAAAAGAGATGATAACAATGTTTAGATTATAGAATAAGGGCACATAATTGTTTGGCTACAGTTCGCTTCGCCTTCCCCAAATACTTGAAAGAATAACAAGAGGAAATACTGAAAAGAACCAGCAATCTAAACAAAGGTTGTGAGGTCAGACCCTCACTTGCTACTCCTTCCTTCTCTTTATCGCTGCTGGCCACTTGGCTGCATTGTTAGGCCGCGCACAAAACTAATTAAACAACAAAACAAGTTAATCTAGCCTGACTGGTGCAATGAACATGGAATGCACGAGCTGCAAACCCATGGATGCTCAGCTGTCCACTCTGAGGTTATGCAAATGTCACTTCAGCCAAGACTGGCGGGGGGACTGGACTAGATGATCTTTTGAGGTCCCTTCCAATCTATAATGTTCTGTGATTCTGTGATTTCAGACTAGCTCTTCTTGTCTCAGTTTATGAAGGTGCTGTCACACCACACATCACTCCTTGCTGTCTGGCGCCCTCTCCAGCACATTGTTCTCCTTACAGAGAGAACCTCCTAAATACCCTCCTCCTTGGTCCTTGTATACAAGGTCCTTGTATGCAAAAGTTGAAACATGTTGCTTTGAGTCTCACAGCCTCCATCATATCACAGAATAACAGAATCGTTTAGGTTGGAAAAGACCTTTAAGTTTCTCGAATCTAACCCAGCACTGCCAGGTCCCCACTAACCAGTGTCCCTCACTCCATGTCTCCATGACTTTCAATCCCTCCAGACACTGGGACTCCACCACTGCCTGGGGCTGCCTGGGCCAGACCTGGACAACCCTTTCAATGAAGAAAATGTTTCTCACTACCAACCTGAACCTCCCCTGAAACAACTTGAGGCTGTTTCCTCTCATACTGTCTCTTGTTCCATGGAAGAAGAGACCAAACCCCACCTTGTTCCAATCTCCTTTCAGAGAATTGTTGAGAGCAAGAAGGTTTCCCCGAGCCATCTTTTCTTCAGGTTAAACCTCCAAATTTGTCTCAGATGCTCCTCACAGCACTTGTGCTCCAGACTTCTTGGAGTCCGTGGCCAAACCTGAACCCAGTATTCAAGGTGTGGCCTCACCAGTAACGTACTGTAAGCCACCAGCAATGAGTAATTTCAGCGTATTTGAAATTCTCACATTACATGTGACTACTGTTCAGTAAATGTGTCAATCTTGAAATTCCAATTGTATTTCAACACCAAATACTCATGTTGCTTAACAGCTGCACCACCTTCAGCCTCCTTGCTGCTCCCCATAGTAAGGCAGCAATAACTCCAGTCAGTAGAGGCAAGCAAAAGCAGACAAATGCTGTGTCTCTGTTCCCGGTCTAAGTAGTTCGCACAGAAGGCCCATTGTATCTGCAGCGAAGGGAGTTCAGAGAGGTGTGACTTGACCTCTGCCTCCTGACAGCAGGTTTTCAGGTCAACCAACTGACATTATAACAACCTGAATCAACATCTCTGAGATAGAAAATTGGGTCCACATATGGGTCCTCTTCCCATGACGTGACAGAGAATGAACCTATCTCTTTATCTGGAGATGAAAATCCATGGTCCAGACTCCCACAACAGTCAAGGATAAACCCTGAGGAGTTCAAGAATCCATGTAAGAGGAAACAATATGGAACTAGCATTTAATCACCACACTGCTATGTCCTCCTCTCACTGGCCCATTGCCAAACCACTTTTTCTTCTGTTTCCTTCCTCCTGGTCGTCTTTTTCACACTCTGTCAAGTCATTCACACTGCCTCCTCATCCCTGCTCAGCATTCCTAAACTTCTATCATATTATCCTAGTTTGTCATCTAAAAGTTCGAAGAAACTCAGAGGACAAATTGTGTCTTAGAGAATGAGATGGAATGCTTTCACTTTTGAGAAGGCTTTTGACTTGTAGGTTGGAGATGAGAAGCGGGTACCTGTTTTCAGTAGAACTGGCCATTTGCTGAACTTGGAAGTTTGCGAGTTTCTCTCCTTGTGCTGTGGGCTGTGGTTGTCCCTCCTCCTGGTTTGCAACAACCCACCGGACTTCTGCAAAATAAACCACAGAAAGCAACTGCAAAAGGAACCCACGGCATTTCATGAACTGAAACCACCTACTGAAGGATTTACTTCGGCATCCCCGTTCCTGAAACACAGTGGGCAGCTCTGTAGAGGGCAGAAAAGACGATCACAGGGCTTCCAAAAGTAAAAGTTCTGGTATCTATTCACAGTGTCCTACCACTACCACTTAGCTTATTACTGGTGATGCCTGGCACTCCTTTCTCAAAATCATTTCTAGGGTTTGAAGTAGAAGGGATGATTTAGAGGGTCTAAGCTGATCTGTGAGCTTAGAGGCATGTTAAGCACAGTGGGGACAACTCAGAATACCTCAAACTGATGCTTAGAGCATGTCAAGAAACCCAAGTTTAATGTTGCAACCAAAAAAACCCCATTCTTCTTTGAGCTATTAGTTCCCCTCAAGCTTTGCTGTGTTCCACATTCGTTGTGACGTCTGTGTCTTGTGGTCAGTCATACTGGCTACATAATAGAAGAGTTCTCAATGTTCCTGATCTTTATTGTCATTGTGTTCCCACTGTTATGTTAATTAGATGATGCTAGACTCCCAGGGAGACTGTAACAATGATAGACATTGTGGTAGTCAGTCAGTTCTCCCTGAAACCACCTTCGATGGACTGTGCTGCCCGGACAGCCCCCGCTGACGCTGTGCCATGTAAATGATCTGGTTTGATCCCAGTTGCTCACATGAGCTGCCACAGTCAATACTGAAAAAGAAACGAATAGTGACGAGGAACCTGGGGCACATTATCAATCTTTCCAGTCCACTAACCAACAAGAGGATAATGGAAACAGTATAATTTGAAGTAGGGGTTACTCCTGCCATTTTTGAACTCTACAATGCCAACATGGTGGGGAAACAAATACTTATGTCCTCTCACTAGCTTTGTACTTCATTTAACTGAATCCAAATGGTTTTAAGTCGTCTGCATCCATGCATGTGTGTGCAAGAACTTAGGTATCTGCTGTGTTCATAAACCTGTATTAAAGATCTCTGTTCTCCTCTTACTGCAAATGAGAACCAGATGTGTGGGGCTGCAGGGAATACGGGCAGGCAATTTTTCTCTAAACTGTGCTCTTGCTGGTCATTTGGAAGGCAAAAATTTTCCAAAGAACAGAACCACAGTCTTTAAAAACAAAGACAAGTTCTCACTTTTCGATCCCTTAGCCTGAAAATAATGAAAGGAAGGCAGAGGTGGAACCTTACAAGAGAAATTATTTCTTCTGCCCTAACACAACATCTTGAGGCAGAGCAGCTGGAAAGGTGCTGGGTGGAAAAGGACCTGAGGGTGTTGGTAAACAGCAGCTGAAAATGAACCAGCATGTGTCTAAGTGGCCAAGAAGTCCACCAGCATCCTGGCTTGTATCAGCACTAGTGCGGCCAGCAGGACCACAGCAGGAATTGTCCCCCTGTACTGGGCACCGGTGAGGCCACACCTTGAACATTTCCAAGGAACAAGCGATAGGACAAGAGGAAACAGCCTCAAGTTGTGCAGTCCAGACTCTGGCAGCAAGGACTGCCTTTGAGATCAACAACTCTCCACATTGATGAGAAACAAGCTGTATTATGAAGAAGTGGGCTGAATGGCTTTGGTGAGTCACATGCTGACTTGGAACAAGAACACCTATTTTTCACAATTTCTTGAGGTCGGTGCTTAAGTTCAAACAATGGAAAAAACAGAGGAGCTAAAAGAAAATCTCTTTGAATTATAATTGAAATGCGTAACTCATAACTTGCAAAATTGAACCAGCCTGTGTGGCACAGTCATCTCTTGAGCTTCTCAACTGCTGGAAACCAACCCACAGTCGTGTGAGGAATGTGTTGGGTTGTAGCCCAACACCAAAGTAAACCTGTGCTGTGCAAAATCCTTTGCAATAAGGTGTGAAAAGAGGGAACAACAAGTCGTTCCTCTGAAATAACTGTTGCTTAAAATCGGTGAGATTATAAAGATCTGTAAAATCATCAGGTCAAATCATCACGATGAAAACTGTATACTCATTTCTTTCAGGGTTTTCCTTCCTCTCCTCTTCTTTGGCTCCTTTTGTCTTTATCCTTGACTGTCTCTTTAGAAACAGACTTCTGTTAATTACTCTTTGAACAGACTTGAAGAGAGAAACACATCCTTATACTCCTTTTCTTCTTTTCAGTGCAGGCATAAACCCTCTGCTTCAGCAAAAGGGCTCCAGCTTGAGGTCTTCACTGGCAAAAAAATCCCCCTATATTCACAGAACTAATAATTGCAGTAAACATCTATATTTGATTGTATCTGTTCCATATAGATGCAATCAAAAATATGACCAAACTTATTTGTAACCTCATTTAGAGAGACCTCTGTGGATTCTATGAAGTTGGACACCTTTTTCTATTTTTGTCTGATTTGGGGGTCCTGGTAGCCACAGCAGGATGACCATGAGCCAGCAATGTGCCCTTGTGGCCAAGAAGGCCAACGGTATCCTAGGATGGATCAGAAGTGGAGTGATTAGGAGATTGAGAGATGTTCTCCTCCCTCTCTGCTCTGCCCTGGTGAGACCACATCTGGAATCTTGTGTCCAGTTCTGGGCCCCTCAGTTCTAGAAGGACACAGAGCTGCTGGAGAGAGTCCAGTACACAGCCACGAAGGGGATGAAGAGAGTAGACCTCCCTTATGAG
>JAOXOE010028811.1:0-15489 GCA_028565055.1 Phoeniculus purpureus
TCTTGGCCACTTGGGCACCCTGCTGGCTCCTGTTCAGCCAGCTGTCAAACAACACCCCCAGGTCCTTTCAGGCAGCTCTCCAGCCACTCTTCCAGCAGCCTATAGCTGCTGGGGGTTGCTGTGACCCAAATGCATGACTCAGCACTTGGCTTTGCCTCTTCCAGTGCTTTGTCACCTGTCTAGTGCTTTCTCAGACCTAGGTGACAGGGATACTTGTTAATAGCATTTAAAGAAGCTATATTTATGATCAGGGCCATATACTGCTGCATATCTCACCAAGCTACTGCAGGTTAGCTTCAAATAATGATGGAATAAGTTGATGGTGACCCCTCAGACTCCTTTTTCCAAGCTCAAGAGACCCAGCTCCCTCAGACCTTCCTCATCGGGGAGATGCTCCACTACCTTCATCATCTCTGTGGCTCTGCACTGGAGTCTTTCCAGCAGTTCTGTGTCCTTTTGGAAATGAGAAGCCCAGAACTGGACACAATATCCCAGAGTATTAAGAGGTATAGACCACCTGGTCACAAACTCTTATTAGTTCATTTACCACAGAAAAATCCCTCAGATTGGACAGTTGAATCAAAGACCAAGAATCATCTAATACGAATATTGAGGAAAGTGGCACAAAATGAATTCATATAGAGAGAATAAAAGGAAAACACTTTAGAAAGGCAATTCACCTTTCTCCTCTGTATCTGACCTGCAAATATAGGAAGACGAGAGTGGATTATAAGACAAATACTACTTGAATTCCTCTATTTATGCTTAAATTCAGCTACCTTTTAGAGAATCGTTTCTGCAAAGAGTCGAATAATCCTTTTCAAATATATTTGTTATCGTAGGTTAAAGAAGAAAAGATGACACTGAAACAATTGGAAAAGCTTACAAAGAGGACATCACACAGAATGGTCGTGGCACTTAGTGACCTGGTCTGGCCAATGGGGTGATGTTAGGTCCTCGGCTGGGCTGCATGAGCTCAGAGGGCTTTTCCAGCCACAATCATTCCGCGATTCTGTGTTCAGAGGAGCCCATGAAAATGATCAGGGGGCTGGAGCACCTGTCCTATGAGGACAGTCTGAGGGGGTTGAGGTTGTTCAGCCTGAGGAAAAAAAGGCTCCAGGGGTACCTCAGAGCACCCTCCAGCTGGGGAGGGAGGTTTTACAAGGGCAGGAGGTGAGAGAACAAGGGGTAACAGTTTTAAACTGAAAGATGAGAGATTTAGGGTGGACATCAGGAAGACGTTCTTCAGGGTGAAGGTAGTGAGACATCAGAAGAAGTTGCCCAGAGAAGTTGTGGCTGCTCCATCTCTGGAACTGTTCAAAGCCGGGTTAGATGAGGCTCTGCGCAACCTGATCTGGCGGGAGGTGTTGCCCACACAGGGGGTTGGATGGTCTTTAAGGTCCCTTCCAACTCTGACCTGTTCATGATTCCATGAAAACATTAACGGATTTTCACAACGGCCATCACACGGCAGAGGGTAGTATTTTCTGTTTTGAGGAGAAGACCTGAATCACAAATAGTGATACTTATTTACCTGTCTTGGGTACTGACTTTGGAAAGCGCAGAAGCTGATTTCTCTGTGTACCTAACACTATGAAGTATTTTAGATGTTGACATCATCTCTCTTATTGAGCAACACTGCAGCTATGACTGCTCAGCACAGCTGTAAACGGCACATTCACAACAGGGGATCAGACACGCTGGAAAACAAGTGACTAACTGATGACTTAGAGCAATACTAATGATTAGCATGGCAGTTCTGGACAGAACCAGGGAGAGAAAACAGCTAATGAGAACTATTTCTCTTTAACACTGAGATTATTTATTTATTTATATTCTGTGTCCCTATGTAAGGAGGTTGGACTAGATGACCTCTAAAGGTTCCTTCGTGCCTAGAACTTTCTATGATTCTATGACTTTTTACTTCTTTCTCCAACATATTAACATTAAATAATTGCATTTTAGGTATCAGAAGTTGAATAAAACACAGCGAATACTGCAAATTTACACATACACATTTACCATTTTAAATCCATTTCTCTCTATAATCTGTCCAAGCAATTTCATCTGATATCTTGTAACTTATTTTCTATACTTTTTAGGCTTAATCACGTCTTTCTGAAAAGGGCTTGATTAATGAAAGAGTGAGAACATCACAGTCATCGTACTGTGTAGGACTATAATAACACACTTCTTTCATGGAAAAGTTCATTTCCAAGAGTGATTTGACCATATAGCCCTGTTACATAGGATGGTTTCCTATAGGGTGTTCCTATAGGGTGGTGCTAATTCATGGCAGTAGGAGGAAGTCTGATGCTGAAAAACTGTAATCAGTACTAAAACTGGAAAAAACAGTGTGCTCCTGCTTGTGATTAGGGTGCAGTATAGAGAGCGACAAAAACAGTGTTAGTTACAGCCTTCAATCATATTGATTTCCATTGAGATCTTCAAAACTTCTTAGTTTTGTTGGGATTGAAAGATAAAAATGAAATCCAGATGTAGACCCTGAAATGGGAACAAAACTATGTACAAAGAAAGAAGAAAATTTCTGACATTAAGAACAACCACCTTGAGTTGTTTCTTGGTACTAGCAGGCTGTAAGGGAAGTTGCTGAGGTATCAGGAATTATTTTGCAGATCCTCAGCAGTAAGGGATGATCACCTGAAGGAATCATCCTTCCCTAGTTTAAGGGAATTAATACACTGATTTCAGAGTGCTTCTCAAAAAATGTATGCCAACTAAATGTTGGTATGTGGGCCAGAACCACCAATATAGCTGAGGTCCCACAAGTGCCACTTAATAAGTTAGGGGATCCTGCTGTGGGAGATGGATTGGACTAGATGATCTTTCAAGGCACCTTCCAATTCTGTGATCTGAGGGGGTAGAACCATTAGTTGCATATCTGTAATGAAAAAGAGGGAGCAAATGGTCTAATATGTGGTGATGTTAGGTTATAGGCTGGACTTGATGAGCTCAGGTTTCTCTAGCCTCAATTGTTCTGTGATCCTGTGAAACACAAAGTAGTTCCACTATCTACCTACCCACCTGTCATCAATCACTGGTCTTACCTATGTGTTGCACAGTACATCTCAGCTGTTTCATTTGAAGTAAAATTTAATGTATCTGTAGCAAGGGGATGCTTCCAGGAGGAAGGGCTTCTTAACATCCAACCAAATCCTACCCTGGCAGCCTTAGGCTATGCTGTCTCATCCTGGTGCTGGTTGCCTGGGAGAAGAGCCTGACTCCCACCTGACCACAACCTCCCTTTAGGGAGTTGGAGAGAGGGAGAAGGTTCCTCCTCAGTCTCCTCCTCTCCAGGCTCTCAGCAGACTTTCCCTCCAGTCCCTTCCCCAGCATCACTGCTCCTCTGGACCCACTCCAGCCCCTCAATCTCTTTCTTGAAGTGAGGGCCCCACAACTGCCCCCAGTACTAGAGGGAAGGCCTCCCCAGTTCAGGGGGAGAACTCCATTCCTATTCCTGCTGGCCACAGTATTGCTGATCGAAGCCTGGATACCACTGGCCACCCTGCTGGCTCCTGTTCAGTCAGATCTTGATTGCTAGGAATCCTCGCGACAACTTTCTTTCCCTACAGTTGTCTTTTTTTTCCCTAAACCTGGATCCCACATTATAATTTACAGTGGATATCATCTAGAAATAATTGGATTCTTTGTAGTATCTGGTGAGTGAGGTTGAGATACGTCCTGCTGTGTTTCCTCCTGCTATATCCCATCCTAATCTTGTCAGCTGTGGCTAATGTGGGACAAAAATAATGGCATGGAATGATGCCACACAAATTCACTGCAGTATAAGCATCGTCACCTACTAATACTTGGCTGAACTTCTCTGATGTGGAGACAAACCAGGCAAGATGTACCAGCACTAAGCCTAACCTTGACACTATGAGAAACTAAATCAAGTACCATTTCAGGAGAAGGCCAACGGCATCCTGGTGCAGATTAGAAGGTGGGTGGTTAGTAGATGGAGAGCAGTTCTCCTCTTCCCTGATGAGACTTGTATTGACTTGTATTATTGTTGCTTTAATGAACTGCACTGTTCATTAAGTTAGCCTACAAGTTTCTTACTGGGCACCAGCAAATCCATTAGAGTCTGGCATGTGAGTCATAGAATCATAGACCAGTTTCAGCTGGAAGAGACCTTCAAGATCATCAAGCCAACCTTTTCCCAGCCCTATCAGCACTACTAAACCACATCCCTCAACAGAACATCTACTCTTCTCTTATGCACCTCCACAGATGAGAACTTAACCCCCTCTCTGGGCAGCTGCTCCAGTGCCTGACAACCCTTTCAGGAAAGAAATTCCTCCTAACATCCAACCTGAACCCCCCCGGCTATGCTGAAGGCCATTTCCCCTTGTCCTATCACTGATCACTAGGGAGAACAGACCAAACCCTGTCTCTCTATAACATCTTCCATGGAGTGCAGCTCGACTGAAGGTGCAGTGAGCTATTTGCATCTTTGTAACTGTGGTAGTTTAACATATCAAACATGACTGGACTCATAGCACTGAATTTGTTACCACTGAAAATTTAACATGCCCCCGCATCCACCACAGACTGCTGCTCCAGCTATATGGCATCAGCTTCAAGCTCCATCTGACTTGTCAAAAACTGCTGAACACTGCAAGTACATCTTTTCTAGATTCCCATGTGATGAGTCTAGTACAAATATGTAGATCACTGTATAAGTTGATAAAGACTTTATTAAGATAAAGAAATGTTTTAAAGGGTTTTCGAAGTCCTAAGCAATTTATTGTTCACAGGCCATAAGGGAAATGAACTTCTCTAATTTCTACACAGGTAAGGCTGAAGTCCCATGGAAACAGAGCTTCTCTGAAGATAGGATTTAGGATTCCACCACCTAATTAAATAGAAACATTACCAACTTCCTAATTCCACAGACAACTGAGGGGAAAAAAAAAAAGGAAGGATAATGATGAAATAATTGAACTTCAGTTGAAGACTTCAGCAGTCGGAAAGATAAAACAGCTTTCTTCTTAAATTCCAGGATAGAAATTGTATCCTGCTTGTTCAGAAATGCAAATTTCACTCACTCTGCCCATGTTCCAGTGTGACTGCATCTAGGGGATCCTGCTGTGGCAGGGGGATTGGCCTGGATGATCTTTGGAGGTCCCTTCCAATCCCTAATGGTCTGTTATTTTTTCTGTATTTATTTTGCTGTAATTACATGTTTTATGTTTTGAGTGAGTTGCTGTAGGTGTCTCAAGGATGGTCTAGTCTGTACCAGTGAGCTAATTTTAATTACTGTTACTTCCTGATTCTTACCTCTTGTCGCACCTTGAGTACTGGGTCCAGTTTTGGGCACCTCAGTAGAGGGGAGACATGGATGTGCTGGAGTGAGTGCAGAGGAGGGCAATGGAGCTGGGGAAGGACCTAGAGAAGCAATCTGATGAGGTCTCTGCCCTGCTGAGACCACATCTGGAATAGGCTGCCCAGTTTTGGGGTCCTCAGTTCTGCAAAGACCCAGAACTGCTGGAGGCAGTCCAGCACAGAGCCACAAAAAGACAATGGAGTGCAGCATCTCCCCGCTTAGGTGCTTATATGTAGTGTTAGGGGATCTGGTTTAGGGGTGAACTTGCAGAGTAAGGTTGATGGTTGGACTGCCAAGGGTCTTTTCCAACCTCAATGAGTCTATGATTCTATCTCACACATTTGTTTCCTGCCAGCTCATCACAACTCCAGAACATTAAAGACTAAAGAAACACTGGATGATTTTTCTCATCCATTTTCCATTGTTTGCCTCACACAGGAGTAATGTTCTTTGAACAGGATTTATCTTTCATTTTCTCTCCTCAAATGTCCTGTTAGGTCACAGTACATTAAAAAACGGATGTTATTTTCCAACAGAGATGCAGCCGATTTTCAGTAAGAAATGAGCTGATTCTTCTGTCAAGGATCTGTAACACTTAGATGCTTTGCAAAGAGCTCTGGTTTCCTTAGCTGAAGGTTAAACGGTGTCAGTTTTTATTATGTTATCAATAATTTATTCTCCTTTTCATATCTATGCACCAATGGGGACTCTATACTCTGAAGTGCTGCATGTTGATCTCTAACTGCTTTTTACTACAATGAGAGTCTTGAGAAGGACCAAACTGACAAGATAAAAGGCAAGGAACAAGAGCTAAAACAACCTATTTTGATAAAAACAATATTTATGTTAACACGACAGCGTATTTCGAGGTAGTCTGGTCTAATGACAGTCTAGTTCATTTCTTATATTTTTATAGAGAAGAATGTGATGGTATATTTATTGAAATTGGAGGAGAAAGCAGTCATTTTAGCAGGAATCACAGAACATTAGGGATTGGAAGGGACCTCGAAAGATCATCCACTCCAATCCCCCTGACACAGCAAGATCCCCTAGATCAAGTCCCACAGGAACACGGCCAGGCAGATTTGAAACACCTCCAGAGAAGGAGACTCCACAACCCCTGGGGCAGCCCTTTCCAGGGCTCTGTCACCCTTGCTACAAAGAAGTTCCTCCTCATATTGATGTAGAACCTACTCCGTTCCAGCTCACACTCATTGCCCCTTGTCCTATCATTGAGTATACCTGAGCAGAGCCTGGCTCCATCCTCCTGACACCTGCTCTTTCAATATTTATCAACATTCATGGAGTCACCCCTGAGGCTCCTTCTTTCCAAACTCAAAGAGACCCAGCTCCTTCAGACTTTCCTCATCAGGGAGATGCTCCACTCCATCATCTCTGTGGCTCTGTTGGAACCCTCTCTAGCTGTTCTATGAATTTCTGGAACTGAGGAGCCTGGAATTGAACAAAATATTCCAGATATGGAATAGAGTAGAGGGAGAGGAGAATCTCTTTTGATCTACTAACCACCCCACTTCTGATCCACCCCAGGATGCCATTGGCCTCAGATCCTTTTCAGTCTTCCTTACACCCAGAACAATGTGCTTCTCGCTTTAAACATTTTCTCTGTGGTAGCTGTAGATTGAAATCTCTGGAATTTCTCCAAGAAGTGTGAAATCAAGTTCCAGTTTTGTGAGTGAACATTTTTCCCCTTGAGCAGAAGATGCAGCGCAGAGGGTGCACGGTCAGCACGCCAATAACATCTGACATATTTTTTCCCCACAAACAGAGAAGTTAAAGCACAAAAGAAAAAAGACACCTAGAAATATGATAGGAAGGGCAGATGAGAAATCTGCATTTTGGCCTGAAAAGAAAAGCTTTTGGTTAATGAATCCCACATACTGATGTTTTTCAGTGTTGCAAAGAAAATGTCATTTCTTTGTCTGCAAGTTGTTGAACAAATGTTAAAGAGCTGTCTGCTCTTGTCAGAAATCACAGTTACAGCCTAGCCTGAGGTTTGGAGAGGAGTAGCTCTGATGAACTCAGCTTAAGTTGTAGATTCCTGTAGACCTAACCACTTGGGGTATATTTTCCCTTAACTAATAGTTGAGCTGAAAGTGTTTGCTTTAAGAAACTGCATTTCTTCCTATATTGAAAAATAAAGGTGAAAAGGGATCCAATGGGGCTAAGCTTCTATCACGTATGTTACCTCCCGTAACTTGTCATAGAATGTTCTAGGCTGGAAGGGACCTCTAGAGGTCATCTAATCCAACCTCCCTACACAAGGGACAACTCTACCTAGGTCAGGCCACTCAGAGCCCCATCAAGCCTGACCTGAAATGACTCCAGGGATGGGCCCACCCCACAACCTCCCAGGCAGCCCATTCCAACCATCAACCACCTTCAGATTGAAGAGCTTCTTGCTAATATCCGCCTCAATCTCACCTTTCCCAGCTTGAACCCATTACTCCTTGTCCTGTCCGTACAAACCCTCTTGAAAAAGACCTTCCTCTGCCTTCATGTTGGCTCCCCTCAGGTACTGGAAGGTCAAAAGGTGGTCCCCACAGAGCCTTCTTTTCTCCAGGCTGAACAGCCCCAACTCTCTCAGCCCATCCTCATAGGAGAGATGCTCCTTTCCCCTGATCATTTTAGTGGTCCTCCTCTGGACGTGCTCCAGTCTGTCTACACCCTTCTTGTGCTGGGAGCTCCAGAACCGGACACAATACTCCAGGTGAGGTCTCACCAGGGCAAAGCAGAGGAGTAGAATCACCTCTCTTGATCTGCTGGCTATAGTCTTTTGATGCAGCCCAGAATGGGATTGGCCTCCTGGCCTGCAATTGCACATTGGTGGCTCATCACCAGTTTTCCATCCACCAGGACCCCCAAGTCCCTTCCTACAAGACTGCTCTCCAGTGCATCCTCTTCCAGCCAGCACTGATGATGCCTGTTATCCAGGCCCAGGTGCTAGACTCTACACTTGGCCTCGTTGAACCTCAGAAGGCTCATATGGCCCCACCTCTCAAGTGTGCAATTTCAATTATAGATATAAATTCTATTTGTGTCTTTAGCTGCTTAAATACTTCCATGCACTTTTAACAAGTATTTGTTTCCATTATATTATAATAACATAATTCTTCAATACTATTATAATACTGATTTAACCACTGAACAAACACAATCATAATAGAGTCTTTGAGTCTGATGACTTCTGTCTAATTGAGTTTAACAGCAGCATTTTTATCTCCCATTTACAGATAGGGAATACAAGCACAGAACAAGTAGTGAATTCATAAATCTCTTCATCAGGAATGTATACACAACACTGGGATGCAGAAAGCACAGATACTCTAGCTACTTTGATAAAATATCTCTAGAATCAAAACTAATGTTCCTCTTAAGTTTCTCCTACATGAGATAGCTCTAAAATACAAATCAGTACAGCAATACAGGACTTTTGTCAACTGAGAAAGAAATCACAGACTATTAAGGATTGGAACAAACCTCAAGAGATTCTCCAGTCCAACTCCCCTGCCACAGCATCATCCCCTAGATCAAGTCGCACAGGAACACGGCCAGGAGGGTTTTAAATGTCTCCACAAAGAGACTCCACAGCCCTTCTGGGCACCCCCTTCCAGTGCTCTGTCACCCTCTCTGTGAAGAGATTCCATCTCATATCCATGTGGAACTTCCTGTGTTCCAACTGACACCCATTTCCCTTTGTCCTATCATTAGATGACACTGTGCAGAGCCTGGCTCCATCCTCCCACCCACCTTTCACATATTTATTAGCATTAAGTCATAGAATCATAGGATACCAGGTAGGAAGAGATCTCAAGGATCACCATATCCAGTGTTTCTTACAACCTCTCCAGTTGAAACCTAAATATGTCCAAGGCTGGGGAGTCCAGCATTTTCCTAGAAACACTATTCCAAAGCCTGATTATCCTTATTGTGAAAAAGTTTTTCTAAAGTGTTTGTCAAGGTTCTGCTACTAAAGAAATATTTGGGATTTGTTATTATTTAGACACTGGAAGGGACTGCCCAGGGCAGTGGTGGAGTCCTCACCCCTGGAGGTGTTGAAGGACAGCCTGCTTGTGGCTCTCAGTGCCCTGGTCTGGCCACTGGGTGATGTTAGGTCCTGGGCTGGGCTGGATGAACTCAGAAGTAAAATGTTGATGTGTTTTATTAAGATTATCTGCTCATCTTCACTGCATTTTGGCTGTTTTTTCACACTGACATACAGTACTGTTGTCTTGAAAGAGATTTAGACACAAACCACCATCCATCCACATTTTGGATGCGAGTGGTTGATGGCTGGAATGGCCTGCCCAGGGAGGTGGTGGGGACCCCATCCCTGGAGTCATTTAAGGACAGGTTTGATGAGGCTCTGAGCAGCCTGACCTAGGGTGGAGTTGTCCCTGTGTAGGGAAGTTGGACTAGGTGATCCTGCTGTGGCAGGGGGATTGGACTAGATGACTTTCGAGGTCCCTTCCAATCCCAAATGATTCTGTGATTGATTCTATGACTTCCAGAGGTCTCTTCCAGCCTAGAGCACTCCATGATTCTATAATTCTATGAATTTATACTATATTTCTGAGTGATAGTACTATTTTTCTCTGTTTTCTTCCTGTGATTTCTGGTTCTAAAGTACTCAATGTTGGAGATCCAACTCTTATATGATATTTTATTTGCAGCTACTGCATTATAAATGGTTCATCTTTGTTGGCTTCATCTCAAAATTAATGTAGTTAGTAAGTTAAATCTTCAAGCAATTAATCAGTAAAATGACTGAAATTTATAGATAGCTGCTGGATTCAGATACTAATGACCTCATTTAGAAAATAATGTTACTATTTTATTTTTTTTAATGCCAAATTATATCAGTTCTCTTTCTAGAAGAGTACCACACCCCATGACTTAATCACAGAGTTACTGAGTCTGGACAACCCTCTGAGCTCATCCATGCCAGACCAGGACTTAACATCACCACAGCAGCCACATCAGGGCCACAACCAGGGCTGCCCTTCAACACCTCCAGGGATGGGGACACCACCACTGCCCTGGGCAGTCCATTCCAGGCTCTGATTATCCCTTCCGTGAGGAAGGGCTTCCTAACATCCAGCCTAACATCATGACATCCACAGTAGGATCACCCACTGAAAGCTTGGTATCTTTTTGTTGACTTTGATATCTTTTCAGCTTAAAATATCATCAAGAAACTGCTTGTCAGTTTTGCCCAGTCAGCTAAACAGCAACACTCTGTGATGCAGACCTTGAGGAAATCTACTGAAAGTTATAACTAAAAACCAAAAATCACTTCTTTTTGCCTGTTCATGTTCCAATACATTATTTATTACAGATCCTGAGGATTTTCTTGTTTGATTTTGGGAAGAAAAGGAAGCCCCACAACGAGTTTGCCTTGCAATGTTTTCAGTGTTTGTGTTGTGGCCCTGAGTTATAAATCTAAGGTAGCCTTTCACGAGCTACTCTATTTCTTTTCCTTGAGCCTACAGAAAACAGAAACAAGAGCCCTAGAAGACCTCTAGAGTGTTTTGTTGTTTATGTTTCAGCACTGTTTCTATCCGCTTGGGTTTTTTAACAGTTTTTTCCTCTAACCTTGTTTTAGGAACCTCAAAACGAAATTTGTTCAACCGTTAAATTACCTTTGCAAACTTTCTGTTTAGTCTTCTGTTACTGCACCAGAGGATTATTTTACATATTTGAAAGATTTTTATCACTCAGCCTTCATTTGTCTAATTCAACAAAAACATTTCCTTGCAGGTCATGTTTTTCCAAACCCTGTTCTTTTTTGCTCTGTCACCTTTCTGATTCACTCACTTCTGCTTCATAGATTTGTAAGAGTTGGGCAGAAATGTCTTAACATGGTCATCACGGACTTGGACATTAAAGGTACAGAACTGGACACTAAGGTACAAGAAGGAACCCCAAAATTTATCAAACCGTCACAGCAGAGAGAGCCTGGAATGCTTAGGCCATCCAGTTAATTGTGTGGTGCTGTTTCCCTGCTACCTGAGGCAGAATAGATAACATTAGACCGTCAAGTACAACTGATCGCGAAAGGCCACCTTGACATGGATGATAGAATCTGGGACTTCAGGTGAACTTTGCTCATTATAATCCAAGAACACTACTCCTGGCCAAAAGCCACTGCCTTCAGCAAGAGCCCTCGGACCCTCACTCCACTGCCTGACCACTCTTTCCATGAAAAACATCTTCCTGATGTCTAGTCTGACCTTCCCCTGTTAAAGCTTGAAGCCCTTCCCTCTGGCTCTGTTGCTAATGACCTGTGAGAAGAACCCAGCACCAACATCTCTACAATGGCCTTTCAGGTAGCTGTAGAGAACAATGAGGTCTCCCCTCAGCCTCCTCTTCCTCAAACTAAACAGCCCCAACTCTCTCCATCTCTCCTCATTAATCCTTGAGGCATTAACCTGCTTTTGCTCAGATTGACACCAGTACCTGAAGATCCATCAAAGCGTCTCTTAAATTAACCTCAAACTTTATTACATGTACAAGAAACTCAGGACTGGTGACAAACCTACTGGATTTATAATGTAGTTCATGGTGCTTAAGCAGAAAAGTAGTTCTTAGCACTTAACCTAAGAAACGTCAATCTTTTAAATCTCCATTTCACTGCCACTTGATTACAGATTGTAAAAAAAGACACACACCACACACATCGCTTTGCAGTGATGCTTCTATTTCAAACAGAGTATTTCAACCTAGCTATGGAAAATAAAAGTGTCAATTACAAGGTTGTCTTTATTTTGTGAGCAACTTAATCAGACTTTCATTCATAGAGATGGCTTTTCTAGAAAGACAAATGACTCTACCTAAATAAACACAGTTTGGTATTTTGGATGCCCCCTTAGTCACTTTACTGATGACATCAAACTGTGTGAAGTCAACAGCCTGGAGAAAGGCCATCCAGAGGGACCTTGCCAGGCTCAGGAAGTGAGCTGTGCAAACTGCATGGAGTTCAACAAGGGCAAGGGTCTGCACCTGGGTTGAGGAAATCCCATGCACCAGTACAGATGGGGAGGAGAAAGGATTGAGGACAACCCTGAGGAGAAGGACTTGGAGGTGGGAGGTGGATGAGAAGTTGAACAGGAGCTGTCAGTGTGCACTGGCAGACCAGAGAGCCAAATGTGTTCTGGGCTGCAGCAAAAGCAGCAGTGACAGTCAAGGGAGGTGATTGTACCCCTCTACCCTGCCCCAGTGAGACCCCATCTGGAGTCCTGGGTCCAGTTCTGGAGTCCCCAACATCAGAAGGACACAGAGCACTTGGAAGGGGTTCAGAGGAGAGCAACTCACATGATCAGAGGGCTGGAGCACCTCCCCTCTGAGTCCAGGCTAAGCAAATTGGGATTGTTCAGCCTGGAGAAGAGGCTCCCAGGTGACCCTCAAGCAGCTTCCCAATCTCCAAAGAAAGTGGGCTACAAGAAAGCTGGGGGACGACTTTTGACAGGGGTGGTAGTGAGAAGACAAGGGGAAAGGGTTCCAGACTTGAAGAGGGGAGATTGAGGTTGGCCATGAGGAACCAATTCTTAGCTGTGAGGGTGCTGAGGTGCTGGAACAGGTTGCCCAAGGCAGCTGGGGCTGCCCCGTGATCCCTGGCAGTGCTGAAGGGCAGGTTGGCTGGGGCCCTGAGTGACCTGCTCTAGTGAAGGTGTCCCTGCCTGTGCAGGGAGGTTGGGACTGGGTGATCTTGAGGTCCCTTCCAACCCCAGCCATTCTGTGATTCTATGAAATGTCTCTGATGGAGATTATGGTCCAGCTGCCTGGTGGGAGACTGCTTGGGGTGCTGCATTGCCTGTGGGCTGGAAAACCCAGGGCTAAAGCCTGCAGGGGACTTGTGCAGCACTTTCATAAGCACTCTGATCTGCAGAACTGTTTGCTGTCTTGGGAAAGACTTTTTTTCTTTATTATTTGCAGGTTTTTGACTGGTGAAAGGTTGAATTTCTGCCTGTGAGACCTCACTTTGAGTACTGCATCCAGTTCTGGTGTCCCCAACATCAGAGGGGCACAAATCAGTGGGAACAAGTCTAGAGGAGGGCCACGCGGCTGCTCCAGGGCCTGGGGCACCTCTGCTATGAGGATAGGCTGAGGGAGCTGGGACTGTTAAGCCTAGAGAAGAGAAGGCTTTAGAGAAGAGAACACCTTATAGTGGTGTTCCAGTATTTGAAGGGAAACTACAGGAAGGCTGCAAGAGGGGCTTTTGGCAACAGCATCCAGCGATAACAGAGGGGGAAACAGCCTTAAACTGAAGAAGAGGTTTAGATTAGAACTTAGGAAGAAATTATTCCATACAAGGGTGCTGAGACCTTAGTCTCCTTCTCTGGAGACATTTAAAACCCTCCTGGCCATGTTCTGGTGTGACTGGATCTAGGAGATCCTGCTGTGGCAGGGGAATTGGATTGGATGATCTTTGGAGGTCACTTCCAACCACTAATGACTGGATCTAGGAGATCCTGCTGTGGTAGGGGAATTGGACTGGATGATCTTTTGAGATCCCTTCCAGTCCCTGATGTTCTGTGATTCTGTGAGACTCTTGAAATAGGTTGCCCAGAGAGCTTATGGCTGCTGGAAATGTTCAAGACCGGGTTGGATGAGGCTTTGAGCCGCCTGATCTAGTGTAGAGGTAGCATTGCTCATGGCAGGGGTGTTGGATTAGATGATCTCTGAGGTCCCTTCCAACCTGAGCCATTCTATGACTTAAAAGACACTGCCCAGGTCTCTCTCGAGGACATCTTTCCAGTAGGTTGTGATGTGTTTCTCCTGTGCTGGACCTGTTATTCTTTGCCTTAAGGAAACACTGGGTTTGGCTGCATAAATAAACCCACAGCCCCCAAAAGCTGATTTACATTCACTTAGCACCAACTCTAACTGATTCTTTTTCTGAGCCTTTAAGTACAGACTTCTCAGAATAAACCAGAATAGGCAGCCTGCTGCTGGAAGTGGAGAAGGAAAGGACGATGCCCACACTGAGCACCTAAAAGCTACGTTAGAAGAGCTTTGTGGAGGTTGAAAGTCAAGCGGTGAAAAGGTGGGAAATAGCAGGGCGCAGGTTCCCTGCGGAACCCCGGCCTGCCCGTCCCGGTGTGTCGCATCGCCATCCAGCCTGTAATTACAGCACCCATGCTGGTTTCTCCGCAGGGTCCCTGCCGCCCTCAGCGCGCAGAAAGGACTCCGCTCACTTAATGAGCAGCTATTCAGGAGTCTGTCTTCCCTTCCTTGTTCGCTGGGTGCCCTTCTGCCCTCTTTACCAGCTGTATTCAAGCCCCGGTCCAGAGGCAGGGTTGTTAATTTCCCCTTGAACTCGTGCCCAGCTCATCACTATTGTACCTGAGCAGCTGATGAACAGTTAATTAATTTTCCTCACACCTCTGTGGGGTGAAAGGGTCCTTTAAAGATGGGGAAACAAAACACAGGGAGATGAAATACGGAAGAATAACTTGCCGTTTCAGGGCCCATTTTTCCCTCTGACTGTATAGGATCCTGTGGCATGTTCTTTGTGCAGAGGGCAGCTCCCTCTGGCTCTGGATGCTGCTCCTGATGCTCCACCTCAGTGTTGCACAAGGTTTCCTTGCTGGGCTGACCATACAGAGCAGCCCTGTGGAAAGGGACTTGGGGGTGCTGGTAGATGGAAAACTGGCCGTGGGCCACCAGTGTGCAATTGCAGCCCAGAAGGGGATCACAGTCTAGGCTGCATCAAAAGAGCTGTGGCCAGCAGATCAAGAGAGGGGATTCTGCCCCTCTGCTCCGCCCTGGGGAGACCTCACCTGGAGCCTTGTGTCCAGTTCTGGAGCCCCCAGCACAAGGGGGGTGCAGACAGACTGGAGGGTGTCCAGAGGAGGCCATTACAAAGATCAGGGGATGGAGCATTTCTCATCTGAGGACAGGCTGAGAGAGTTGGGGCTGTTCAGCCTGGAGAAGAGAAGGCTCTGGGGGCCCTTCTTTTGACCTTCTGGTACCTGAGGGGCCCCTCCATGAACGCAGAGTTTCTTTAGCTTGGAAAAAACTGAGAGGTGACCCCATGAGTGGTGATCAATATGTGAAGGGTGGGTGTCAGGAGGATGGAGCCAGGCTCTGCTCAGGGGCACCCAGTGATAGGACAAGGG
>JAOXOE010028812.1:0-15488 GCA_028565055.1 Phoeniculus purpureus
GTTACTCATCTACTCATGTAGATTTAGTTCCCTTCCTTGCAGGTTTGTGCTTGCATGCTACCCTCTGCTCACCTTAATACAACGGGGATCAGGGTATCTCTGCATTGTAAACAGCATTCTTTCGATGAGCAATAAGTCTCTGCTGATAAGATAGACTAACAGCTCTGCTCTTGACTTGGGTCGAGGCAAGTTCGCCTCTTACTGCAGCGCTGCACGGAGGTGCACAAATAAGGAAGAGGAAAGGAAGGATTCCCAGGGCTTGGGATAAGCTTTTTTGTGTCACTGGCATCTTGTTTTGTTTCCTTTGCGTGTAAATCCTTATTAAGCCAAGATACAAGGAAGACATGCTGAGTCTGAAGTTATCAGACTGTAAGGCAGTGTACAGAACTCCAGCAGCTTTTACCAGCTCACAACAGACTTCTGATGTAGGCACTAGTCACTGGGCTGTAACCGAGCCGTTACCCGAGCTGCAGCCAGGATTTTGGGCAATCCAAACAGCTACTTACGCCAATGCATTTGAAAACTTGAATCATTATATTTCCTTGGGGTCGAACTTTCTTGTACATGCCACTTCCAGCTATGAACACAACTACAACACACAGACAGAAACCAAAAGCAACTCAGGATTCATTCAAAGTAGCAGCAAATAATTTAACGTGGAAATGGTAAAAGTCACGGGGTTATATTGGGGTGGGAATGAGCCTCCCAAGAAGCAATTCAGTTGCCTATTGGCACAGTAAGGGAAATCGAGTTGGTGTCAGCGGATGGCTTCTATTTCAGACATAGGACTGAATCTGGAAAGTTAGGGTAAGTCCTCAGGGGGATGTTACCTTAATTGCAGGATGGCCAAGACAAGGAGCTCTTAGGACCTTGGCTCTGGTCTTTCTCTACGAGATTAATACTGCTCCACAGGCTCCTTTTCAGGAGCCAGGAGCCCAGGACATTGCAGCTCAGTCACGCACGGACACATAGATGCACTCCGCCTGAACCCCTAGGCTCAGCAAAGTCTCCACAGCTCCCACACCATCATGTTTTCCAGCCTCACCCTTCCACATGCAGGGGAGGACACAGGCAAACCCCCACAGCTGCCTTGTGTTGGGTGCATCGACAAGATGGCATCACCAGCAGCTAAAGACCCACCCTGGGCGTGCTCAGGGCCAGAGGAGGCTGCTGTGGAACGCACTGACCTCCCTCTGTCACTTGGGCTTTGTGCTGCAGCAGAAGGGCTCGTGGAGCGACCCATAGCACAGCTAGTGCAAATGCAGGCGTTTGAGACACCCTGACCCAGCGGTACGGCATTTTGCCAGCGACGGCACGATTCCCTCACGCAGTTCACTCTCCCACACTACACATAGTTAGCAAGCTCCACATTTTCTCAGAGGTCTCACATGACATTCAGACCTGACTTACAGGCCCCAGAAGTCAAAGAATACGGACACTCCACATTTTCTGGGACTGCTGTTACCTAATCACAGCTAGCTGAAGCAGCAAGATAGAACCAATTCCACTTACTCAAGGAAACCGCCATGAGAGCGGCAGGAACTCCAAAAGCCAGTGGGTAACACCGCTGCCTGCTGTGGATGCCACACTCTTGAGCTGGAGCACAAAGGAAGATCAGACAAAAGGCACAGTCAGCACCACCTGGGTTTTACACGGCGTTTCTGTTCTTGGCACGCAGCGTTAGCACGGGAGGGTGGGCTGCGTGGAAGTCTCTGCTGACAGTGACAGCGGATGCCCAGTATCCAACTCCACTTACCTAACTGGCCACAGAAATCACAGAACAGTTCAGGTTGGAAGGGACCTTGGAAAGGACCTCTGAGGGTCATCTGGGCAACATCTGCTGCTCAGACTGTGCCACTTGAAACTGGTTTCCCAGGACCACATAGTGTTGGCAAGGACAGACTCCATTTCTCTGGGCAACCTGTGCCAGTGCTCTGCCATCCTCAGTGACAAGTGTTTCCTGACATGCAGAGGGAAGCCCCTGTGCTTCACTTTGTGCCCATTGCCTCTGGTCCTGTGACAGGGCATCACTGTGAAGAGCCTGGCTCTGCTCTCTCTGTAGCCTCCCCCTGAATGTTCATGTACACGAACAAGGCTCACACCGAGTCTTCACCTCTCCAGGCTGAAAAGGAGACTTGCATTTAACTTAACAATGAAGATCAGGGATCCTACTAGAACGGTCAAGTGCTTGCTCTTGGCCAGAAAGGGGCTAGTTCACAGGTTTTTGGACAAGTTTATAAAGACATAAGTAGCACAAGCATGGCTCACTGCGGAACAGTCTCAAACACCCTCTGGGGTGGGGAGTGGTTTGACTGCCTGGACTTCATCCTGGACTAGTGCCGACAGCGTGGACATTGCTACTAACAGAGAAAACACTTGAACAGAACTAACCTTGTCACTACTAACACAAGAATTAGTTTGATTTGAAAAATGTCTTAGCTTGCAGCTAATCAATATCCCAGTGTAGTTGCGTGAGCCATTTGGTTAAACCTTTACAGGACGCAATGGTGTCGCTTTGCCCAGCTGGATGTTACTCCAAGGTAGCTCTCTCCCTGTGTCAGCACCGAAGTTGTGGTGCCTTACCTCTATCTCCTCTCATTCTGCAAGAGGATTGCATTTGCACTAGGAAAATACCTGAAATGCTCCTACACGTTTTGTTCCCAGTTTGTTCCAGTCAAGAAACCCGAAGGCCAGAATTGCACCCCAGTGCTTTGGGGTTACTTCAGAACACAGAGCGGTTGTTTTTCCCCTTTTGAGAAGAACAGCCTCGTTTCTCAGGCTCCTGTTGAGCACATCCACACGGCACCACCTGTGCACGCTTGCCACAAGAACCCGACCGCGTACGGATCGGTGGGATGTCTGCTTTTTGTTTAGGACCACACCGTTTGTCAGAAGCTGACCAGAGCCACCTTTCGCCTACAGCAACATGAGAAGCACAAGACTTGTCACATGGATGAACGCGTTCCCACGTGCACAGATGCTTCTGAGCTTCGCATGGGTACACTTGAGAACAGCCTTTGCTCCCAGAGTTAGGGCTCTCTCCCCGCTTCCCAGCGGACGGTACAACCCTTCCCAGCACGTTGGGTTTAGTCATTAGAAGACGTGCCACAGTCGTACCTCCAAAGAATTAACACACCCACTAGGCGTACGAGCTGATGGCTTCAGCATGTCTCTGCAGATCCTGAAGGAAGTTCAGCTCTCAGGCTGGCTTGCTTTCAACAATATCTCACCCACGAGAAGCTGGATGACAAACACTAAAGCCTGGAGAGTATTTGCCAGACAGCTCCACAAAGGTGCCAAAGAACAAACCATTTATTTGAACTTAGCTGAACTGCAACCCAACGATCCTCCTTTACGGAGTTTGAGCTATTTTATCAATACACATGGCCTTACCTCTCAGAATTGGGGTGATGACAGTAGATAGGAGACTTCCAGCATTAATGGACAAGTAGAAGATAGAGAAGAATCTAGATCTTTGTTTTTCCTGCAGCAGAAACAAAACCACGTTTAGAAGGGCTTAGCTAGACCCACTAGTTGATCAGCACAGACTACACGATCAGCAGCTCTTTTCGTGCGGTTCAAAACAAGTCGTTATCTAGCTCCGTCTTCAGCTGCTCAGGAAGCACTTCGGTAACGCACAGGTCTCAAGGTGCTTGTTATTGGAGCACTGTAACGGCCAAAGATTGGCATCTGTGGAAACGAAGCCCACAGCATTCTCACCTGGTCATCGTCGAACTGATCTCCACCAAATGCTGACACACAAGGTTTGATTCCACCAGTACCAAGTGCGATGAGGATCAAGCCAGTCATAGACAGACCACTGGAACAGAGAGGCAGAAAAAAGGATTACCTTTCTAGCCTAAAGCCTGCAGAAGAGACCGAATGCAAGACAAGTTTAATCCAAGCAGCAACAATTCAAGGTATAGTTGGTCCCGTCCTTCACCAGTCTGGGACAGCACTTCCCACGCGAGGCAACTCACATGTGCAAATTCACGTTATCAGGAGAGCCGTCCCGGTTGCTGTCCGACAGGTCATTTATGGAGCTCACGGCCATGACTGCCTGCCCAATGGTGTAGACAATAGACAGGGAGAAAATGGTCCTGTTACAGAGAAGAGGACAACTTTTCAGACAAGCCAACACACTTGCATGTGTAGACACATGGGCAGTGCCAACTGCTGCTGCTTTCAGAGACGCTTCGCAGAGCGGCATGACGAACAGACGCTGCAGGCGACTGTAAGAGTCTGTCCACACACCTCCACCACAGTAAACTAGGTTAGCTAGCAATGACAGAAGTAATGAAGCAAGGCAAGGTGACAAATGGCCTCTGTCGGGATCACCAAGCAATAGGAGATGTTTGGATTTCTTCATGGGTTGGCCTCTTCAGTAACTTCATGTTTAATCTCATGTATAACATTCAAATGGACGACCCTGCAACACTGCAGTGGGTGGTTCACACTAGTTTTCATATTTTTAGACACTATGTGTTTTTATATCTCAGCTGCAAGGAGGAAAAAACCAACATTAAGAACTGCTTTAAACCTGGAAACTCCCCAGAAATACTGTTTGCAACAGAAACTCTGTCGTCTCAATCTCTCGGTTGTAAGTGTGTTGATATCTTCAAACTCAGAGTTGAGTGAGAGCAGCAGTAGGGAGCAGAGACCACAGGCTTTCAGCCTGCCTGCCCTCTGCCAGGAGGTGCCCAAGGCAGGACTACCACAGGAGCACCAGCTTGCAACCCCTCGGCGTCTGTTCCTCCTTCTTGTGCGTAAGGACGTGCTGGAACTAGAGTACGTGATCGTAGCTTAATCCACATTAATCCACTTCCTCGGCCAGGGCTCCATTCAATGGGCACAGACCTGGATCTCCACTTTGAAAGAGGAGCAGGAGAAACAGGATGTGAAATTTGGAAGTCCAGCTTGCAGGAGCAGCAGTTCCAAACCACCCATGGGCTGCATTGGAAGAGCGAGGCTCGAGGACCCAGGCCAAGCTCAATGACCGAGGCAGGAGGTCCTCGCAGCAACCTGACACGAAAGGGACAGAGGAAGCACCACACAAACCACTGGCCAAATCCTTCTCACCTTAGAGCAAGGTTTCCCCAACATAGAAATGCTCTTCCCCATAGTAGGGTAAAAGTCTAACCTGAACCGTGACTTTGCTGCTCGGTCACATTTCATAGGTCAGTTAGAACTTTAACGTAACGCTGCCGTATGACTGGAACAGGTGTCCCAGAGAGGTGGTCGAATCGCCACCCCCAGGCATGTCTAGAGACCCAATTCAGCAGCGGGCTCGGTGCAGTTAGGTTGGTGGTTAGACTTGATCCTAAACGTCTTTTCCAATCTAGACAAGTTCATGATTCCATAATTCCTCTAGCAGACAGCACCGAGTTAAAGACTACTGCGACTTCTGCATGGTCGTCCCCACAAGCTTCACACCCAACACCGCGTACGCGGGCCCCAGCATCTGCCACGTGGCAGATACAGCGGGGATTTCTTTAAATGCAGTTGTTCAATCCTTTCTCATGGCACCTTGCATCTGGAATCTAATCACCTTAGGGCATCTGGAATCTACTGTGTCTTCCAAAACCCCTGTACTTTCTTATCAAGCTTAAAATCCCAGATTTAAGCCCTGAGCCATCCTACGGAGTCCTCCTCCTCCTAGTGAGGGTTTGGTGACCGAGGCTTTACAGCTGTGACACTGGTACACCCAAGTACCAGAGGAGATGCAGGGTGTGCAAAGCTTCATCTTGATAAACCTGGTAAGAGCCAAAGCAGATTAAAAACCCCACAGAACTCGTATGATCTAAACGAGTGAGCACACAACGTATTTGGGCTGCAGCCTGCAGGACATGCCACTGCCAGGGAGTAGTTTCTCATCAGCCCAGCTCCACAGAGCACGCAGCACTGGGCTCCTGGAGGCTCCCAGCACAGAATCACAGAGCGTTAGGGATTGGAAGGGACCTCGAAAGATCACCTGGTCCACAGCAGGATCACCCAGACCAACTGCAAAGCCAGTTTCATCTCTAATCTCTGGGTGACCTTTGACAAGTCAGCTAGTGTTCCTGACTCATATCCCTCCATAAAATTGTTATGGTGCCTTCTTTCAGGCAAAGTAAACACTCCTAGAATCACAGCATCAGTAAAGGACATCAAGATCAGGCCGTTGGAAATGATTCAGTGACATTTCCAGGCACTTTGTTCAGCAGTATTTTCTGAGCAGCTAGCGTGCAGGAAAAGCCCCAAAATCGATCATTTAGAGAGAGCTGCAGCTTGGTGAAACCTTCCAACGAGCTGTCGAGCCAATACTAAGACACAGTACTGCAGAAAACACTCCAGCTCCCCGTTAACACCAGGTAACTGTATTTTGCCGTCTCACTGGCCACCTGCAATAGGGGTCCAGTGTAGTGACAACCTCCAGCATCCTTCCCACTGTTTGGGGAAAGCTGCCCTTAGTTTAGCTTGCATTTCATCCAGGTGAGAGGGAAAACAGGCAGCGAGCTTAGAAAGCAAGCTACTACTCTTGACGGACCAGCAGTTGACTCACAGTGCTGCTCCACATCTGAACTAAGACAATTGGTTCAAAACTAGACCCCTGAAGTTAAAGAAAACCCCAACTAAACAATCCTGGAACAGCCAGCACCAGCTCTGGAGCTGTTGTTCTGAGCTACTGCTTTCAGTGATGGTTTCAGGTGAAGGAGCTTCCTCCCAGTGAGGGTGATGGAGCACCGGAATGGGCTACCCTTGGGGGCTGTGGAGTCTCCTTCTCTGGAGACATTTAAAACCCGCCTGTTCCCGTGTGCCTTGATCTAGGTGATCCTGCTGTGACAGTGGGACTGGACTAGATGATCTCTCGAGGTCCCTACCAATCCCTCATGGCTGTGATTCTGTGGAGATCCCGTGACTTTGGGCTGTTTGCAGAGGAAGCACTTACATAAACTTTCCCAGCCAAGAGTCCGCAACAAGCGCTCCAAGGATTGGAGTCAGGTAGCACAGAGCAACGAACGTGTGGTAGATGGCTGTAGACAGGTTGTCGTCCCATTGCAGGAAATACTTGAAATACAGAACGAGCACCGCTGTAGGAAGAACAAAGCAGGTTACAAGCCAAAGTCAGGAGTAACGGTCAGCGTGAGGAGACACAGGTCACGGGACATACCTCGCATGCCATAGTAGGAGAACCGTTCACAGAACTCATTGACGATGATGAAGAAGATGCTCAAGGGGTAGCCAAAGCAGCTTAGCTGGAGGCAAGGGAGACAGCATGAGGTCAGTCTGCAGACTCCTCGTTCACCCTTCGGCAGTGCTGTGCCTGACACGCAAATACTGCGTTCGAAATCCTCAGCATCTGAACCCTTACAGCGATCTCGAGTGGTATAAAGACCACGCAAAAAGCCACGGGGAAAGTCTAAACCCAGACCAAACAGAACCTCCACCGTGCTAAACCCCCACAGCACTCCACAGTTCAAGGGCTGGGGCGGCTCTTAAAGTCTCCAGGTGGCACAACATTGACCAATTTTACTCCAGCAAGTTTCCCAGAGAAACTCCCCGTCCTTACAAACACTCTGCTGGGAGAGCTCTGCATTTCTTCAGACCGATGATCAAGCTGACTTTAGTCCCAGTCTGAAGCCATGGCTAATCAAGCTAACCTGTGTTCTACGTGAACCAGTACAAGCAGCTTGGACATCCTTGGCTGAACCAAGCGCACGTCGCGCACACTGTTTGCCAACTAGGCTTCACCGAGAGACTCTGACTTTGGCTCAAGTGAGTGCCAAGTGGGATCCACCGAGTTTTAGAGCAACCAGGTGTCTAAACAAAAAATGAGACACTTCTGCTTATCACACCATCCATGGACCACAAAAGTCATCGCCAAAGGACATCCTTCCACATGGACCCTCAAATTAAATTCATGAGGGTGCTCTTTCCCTCCGTTGAAGAGCTCCACGTGCTAGTCCCAATTTGGATGCAGCTTTTGGTGGCCTGGACTTAATACAGAAGAATGCTACCAGCCCTGCCCATGCACTATCCCCTTAAGTCGTGCAAAAGCTCATGCTCCTAAGGGGATGGCTGGAGAACGACCTCGGGAAGGTTTAGTGATACCATGAGACACACTCCAAAGTTGGACTTCAGCATTATTAGGTTGGGCCCTCAAACCGTAACCCGTACTGGGCACAACCGAGTTCTGCCAGCCTGAGTTGACATAACCCATCCACTGGAGAGAGAATGCCCCCACCTGAGGCACAGCCAAGACTTCCTCATGTCAGGCCTGCCCACGGATTAAAAGGTACCAGACAGTCCCAGTGCAGGGACTGGTGGAACCTGTCCCACCAGAAATTCATGAAACCTCACTAAAATCTACTTGGCTTTCTTGTGAGGTCTCCTCACAAACTTCCCTGGTGTTGCATCCACACTACCACCACAGATGGGCTGATCTGGAGAGGTCAAAAGCTTCTCTAGAGGTTGGATTTCTGTTTCAAGCTACGAGCACTTTCTTGCCTGGCAGAGATGCACCAGCACAGCAGCCACTGGGAGGTTTTTATTGGCTACCCCCGAGCTGGTGGCGATCGACCGCCACAGATGGGGTTGAGCACAAAAAGGCAAATGCAGGAGGAAGCTGTGTGAGATCCTTTCTGAGGTAACAGATCTTCTGCTTCTCCAAGATGCATAGCAGTTACGCAGCTACACCTCCATACAGGACCTGCACCGACCCCTCAGAAGTCTCACTCACACGATATGTGGGCACACCACCTCCCCTGAAACATTTCCTGTTGTGGTCTTCATTGACTGGCAAGCACTGGATCCACCACTGAAGGGGTGGGCTGATGGTCACCTTTGACAAGGTTTCTGTAACCTTCCCCCTCTGGGGGTGCCAGCTGCAGCTTTGACACCACCCCACCGCACGGGTTTGGCTCTGGCTGCGCAGAAAGCCATTGAGCTGTGAGAAAGCTGTGGGGAAAGCTGGTGGAGTGAAAACTGAGATAAGAAAAGCAAAGGCAGAGGTGGGATTGCTGAGACAGGTATCGCTAACCCTTCTAAGACTCAAGAGGAAGATCTTCCACTGCAAGGTGAGAGCATCCTAAGGATGGATGTCCACTCAGCCACACAGAGGAAGAGCTCCGGGGACCCTTCTCCCAGCCAACTCTTCAGGCAAGGCTCTTCAGGCAACTTACCAAGGTGGCGAGCGTCCCTAGCAGGGGTTTCATGAGCTACTCTGTGGGAGTTGGTCCATAACTGAGTATTTTATACTTCTGAAGCACGTTTGTAGGACTTTTTTGTGCAAGCACTACTAAAACTACCCGAACAACGCGGAAGGCGGCCAGCAAGCTAGCTTTTTGTGAAAGAAAACAGCACTTACCGACTTGCCCTTGCTTGTTGCAGCTGTAGAGGAAAGACAGCAAGAAAAAAAACCACAAGTTAATAAAAACCTGCAAGTAGCATCGCCCCTTAAAACCACTAGACCGTGTGGGAAAGGTTCAGCTTGAGACAAATAACGGAAGACAGGCACTTGGGATGAGTTCTAGGTGTGCTAAAGGGGGACTCCTCACGGCGTAAGGTTGTTAGGAAACCTTCGTTTGGTGGGCTCGTGTCTTTCAGACTCCTGTGCACTCCCCCAGGGAAGAATAAACTGATGAGACAAAGCATCTCATCCGACTGCAATTACTCACCACACACCAGTGAAGGTGGTGGAGACCACCCCATCACCCACAGGAGTTGACTCACGCTTCAGTTCACTCTGAAGGACGGTATATTAAACACAAGCCAAGAGCAAGAGCTCAAGATTTCCTGCCCGGGGTAGATGTCAAGTCCTGAACACAGATGCACTGCCCACAGGTCAGACTTTAGGAGCGTTGGATACGTGGCCCAACAGTGATCTGCACTATTGGGCGTTCCCATAGCCAGCAGATTAACCTGGGAAGCCCTGGGAGCACGGCAGGAGTCCCACTGAACTCCGCAAGAGAAGACAGCTGCTTGCAGTGCTGAAGTCACTTCCAGCTGCCACAGCAGGGTCACTGCCCGTGGCAGCCCTCCAAGCAGTGTCCTGCAGGGCTTGCTCGGCAGACCTGAAGGCTCAGCTCGCTCTGTTTTGGATAAAGGCGCTGTGCCCACACGGTGGATGTCAGCATTTCCTGTGAAACCACATGAGTGGGTTCATTGTCGTTAAGATAAGGCAGAGCACAAGATGTGAACTTTGAAATCTGCGCCTGTGAGTGGAGCATCTATAACAGATTCCCATAAGAACCTGTTTGCTCAGAACACTTAGTCCATAGTTCACAACAGATGAAAACAGCTGACAGCATCACCACAGCGCTTGACACGATACCAGTCACTCTCAGAAGTTGTTAGAACACATTCGTCTGGTTCTTCCACTGCCCTGGACAACGACCTTCACAACAGGGACAGCAGTGGTACACAGGGATCTCAGAATGGGTCTTCCTAGGAAGCACAGAGCTTCCAAACAGGGCTAACGTACCAGGGCTTCAGGGCTGAGAAGTTCAGCGAGAGCTGAATGCAGTCCAGAAAGCCAACCCCATCCTAGGCTCAGCTGTGTGAGCCTGCTGCTCTACTCTGCTCTGGTGACACCCCAGCTGGAGCACTGCATCCAGCTCTGGAGCACTGCATCCAGCTCTGGAGCACTGCATCCAGCTCTGGAGCACTGCATCCAGCTCTGGAGCCTCCAGCACAAAAAGGGACAGACCTTAGAATGGGTGCAGAAGCAGGGCCACAAAGGTGATCAGAGGGCTGGATACCTCTCTGCTATGAGGACAGGCTGAGATAGTTGGGATCATTCCACCTGAAGAAGAGAAGGCTCTGGGAGGACCTTATTGCAGCCTTTCAGTATCTCAAGGGGGTCTGCAAGGCAGCTGGGGTGGGAATGCTTACAAGGGCTTGTAGTGATAAGGAGTCACAGCTTCAGACTGAAAGGGGGAAGATGGAGATTAGAAAGCAGTTCCTTACTGTGTGCCTGACGAGACACTGAAACAGGATGTCCAGGGAAGTTACACATGTCCCATCACTGGAAGTGTTTAAATCCAGGTTGGATGGAGCTTTGAGCAACCTGGTGGTTCAGTGTGAGGTGTCTCCACCCGTGGCAGGGGCGAGGAGGGGTGTGCAATTAGGTGATATTTGAGTTCCCTTCCAACCCAAACCATTTTGTGATTGAAGTTACTGGTGGTGTCCCTTACATAACCCAAGTGAGCAGGTGTACTTCAGTCTGCTCCTAACCTCTTGGTGTCCTACCTTAATAAAAGCACGTGGATCATTTCCAGTTGTTGGATGTTTCAGCACAGGTACCTCACGCTGCAGATTTTTTAGAACACCTACAGAGGACATCACTTTGAGCAGCTCACTCCTGTTAGCTAAGCCTTGGGCAAGAAGATCAGGGAACTGGCAGTGGGTTGGGTTTTCACCCACCACCTCTCCAGAAAACCTGTTCCAGACTTTCTCTACCCTTGTACTGAAGAACTTGTTTCCTAAGATCTAGTGAAACCTACTCTCCTTCAGTTTAAAACCATTTCTCCTCATCCTATTGCTACACAGCCTCATGAAGAGTCCCTCTCAGCCTTTGCACAGGTTCTCTTCAGGCATTGGAAGGCAGCTATGTGGTCCCCTGGAGCCTTCTCTTCTGTCTAAGTGGCACCTCTGCAAGAAACCCTACACAGAGGGTACTGCAGATGGGGTTTCTTTCATACCCGACAGTATTGACCAACTTCAATACCCAAGAGACACATTTCTCAAGTACTTTGACTTCACTCCTCGATTCTCCTTTTACAGCAAGAGTCAGGAAAAACCTTGATCGCATGAAAACAACCACTACCACGTGTGCCCAACCTGACCACGAGCTCCACAAACACACAGCTTGAGATCAGACCTAAACAAGCAGAGTGCGCTCCCCACTTTGCATGGGTGTCACTGCCAAGTCTGGGGTTCGCTAGCAGCACGTCGGAGCGATCCTTCTTTTGGACAACCCTCAGTTACCCCTCATTCGCACCCCGCAGAAGCTCGTTTTCATCACAGCATACAGAAGAACTTAGCGTTCCTCAGGATAAACCTACTAGCAGTTGGCGTGCAGGCAAGGTGGGGAGCAAACTCGTGGCTCTGATCGCGTCCCCAGCAGCTCTCATCAGCGTGTTTCCCTGCAGTCACAGGAACGCTGCGGGATGCTGCGGCTCACAAGGCAGCTGCATGTTGCCTTGCTCCATGCAACCATCACAGCAGCTGTAGCTGGTTGAGCTCTTTCATGCCCACAGTCAGGCAAAAAAAAGTGCCACACTGTCAGTTAGGATGTCGCCGTTTCTAGAGCAAACCTGGTCCTCTCCCACTCAACCTGCGGTGCAGACAAGGCTGTACCTTTGCTCTTTCAGCAGCCTTACAGAGCCTACACAACGGTGCCGCTGCCAGCAAGACAAGCGACTCAGGAAGTCCCTGCTGTTCCAGAAAGACAGACCTGGAACCCCTCCAAGCTAACCCAGCAATCCCAATGTTTTGTGAGCAGACCCAGCTGCATCAGGTTTTCTGCTCCTCCCAGAACCATCACTGCTATCCTGGGTGGCTGCCAAAGCCAGTGAAACCCTGGTGTCCCTCTGGACAGCAGCACTGTCACACCTTGTCTGCTCGTCACCAGAGTTGCCCGTAACCAGAGCACAGATTTGTCTCCTGAAGACGCAGCAGTATTTTCACTACTTTGGGGCACCTCACGTTCCTCCCTTACTTGAGGCAAACATCTCCCCAGGTCAGGAACTGCTTGCTAGAAGACACACCTCAATGGGCTTAGACACTTGCAGGGCCAAGGGTGCAGCAAGGACAATGGAGGTCTACACCACTAAAAAACCCACCCCACCACATGTGTCTGACTCCTTGATACTCCAGGAGCAAATCTCCAGCATTAACGAGCCAACTGGACTCTGCCCTTATGTCTTCCAGCTGTGTTTCTATGTATCTGAAAAACACTGACTAAGACAAAGCAAGGTGAACACCCTTGAGGAAAAGTGTTGTTTAACAGCTGGGAGAAACACTCCGTTCAGTTTGCACTAGGATTTTAACCTCCACGTGCCTATGAAGTTAAAAGACAGATCTTCCCGACTAGGCATTCACCCCAGAGAGGAGCTCAGAGGCCAGGGCAGCCCCTCCGGGCTTTCAATAGGGTTTCACAGCAGGTTCCTAGGAGCTTGCCTGTAGCATTGCCAGACAGCGAGCTGCCCGGGAGCAAGAGGGCTGAAGAGAAGTGAAAGGTGGAGATGGCCTAGAGGAGCTCAAGTCATCCACAGGTGTCATCAGATCCGCACCGAGCGGCAGAGCCAGCCCTGGGGTGCCGAGACATCCGTGCTGCCAGCTCTCCGCGGGCTGCTCACAGCCCGGCACGGACACCGGGCACGGAGAAAGCAGGAGCTTGGGGACCCTCCCCTGTGGCCAGCCCGGTGCCGGCATCCCCTCCGCCACCAGCCACCCCCTCCCGAGGCTCCACGTCCCCCATGCCAGCACCTACCCATGCTGCCGGCGCGGCGCTCGCCGAGGGCTGGACGGCGGGGATGGAGGGAAGGAAGATGCGGGCGGTGGACGGGCTTTAAGGGCGGCTCGAGAGCCCCGCCCGGGCTCGGCTACTCCGGGGCGGTGCCGGGGCCGCGCAGGTGTCGGGGGGCAGCGGGCGGGGAGCGTTGCGGGGCGGGGGGGTTGAGGGTATCGCCGGAGCAGCTCGTGCTGCCCGCATCCGCCCTTGAGCCCCGCACGCACCGGGCAGGGGCCGAGCGCCGGCTGCGAGGTGGCTCCCGTCGGGCTGTTGTCTTGTCGGTTCCGCGGCCATGGGAAAGCGCCAGGGCAGCCCCGCGGGGCGCTGCGCAACGCCCGCGCCACCTGTGTCACCCTGACGGCTACCGCACCGCGGACAGCTTGCCGAGGAAGCGATCGACGAGCTCTGCGGAGGGCAGCTGTCCGCCTCCCCCCCCTTTGCAGACGGGGAGACGAGGCTTCTGCCGACTGCAGCTGCTAAGCCGACAGAGACAAATCGCGGGGTTGCCGGCCGCACCGTCCGTGAACCAGCGGGTCTCAGAAGTTGCCCGGGGAAGCTGTGGAAGCCCCACTCATGGAAGGCCAGGTTGGACGGGGCTTAGAGCAACGTGACCCAGTGAGAAACGAATGGCAGAGAGGTTGAACTAGGTGATCTCTAAGGGTCTCCTACAGCCCAAACCGTTCCGTGAGCCTGTGTTTCTGCAGCCCAGTTGGGTCATCACTTGAGTGTGCCTGCAGCAGGCAGCTGTCCCGTGCTGCCAGGCAGGGAGAGCGCCGGTCCGTACAACACAACGAACATGAGCAGTGCCTGCACCTTGCTCAATTCAGAGCTAGGTGTGAAATACACGGAGGAGAAGTTCAGCGTGAGAATGGCTGGAGAGCAAGGCCAGCAGTGAGAGCAGATTTGGGAAGCTGCACAGCACTTAACGAACCCAGAATGCAGAAACAGAAAAACATTGGAAGATCCTGCCAAAAAGAGAAGCTTCTGAAAGAAAAACAGAACCCCTCTCGGAGGCTTGCTGCTGTTGTGTTACACTGGTTTGTGCTTTATGCAATCACTCTGATGGCACCTTCCACAGCGTGGGCTTAATAATTACCTGGCTGCTGAACAGGATGATTTCGTAGCTACAAATCAAACAAATAGATTACAATATATTGCAGTGTGGAAGGTCTGCAGTCAGCACTTCACTTGCTAAAGGTGGCTGCTCTCACCTGTGATGCAGAGCTGCAGCTGAACCTGGATTCCTGAAACTGGGTCTATATAGTGTATCCTGCTCAAGTCAGTGACTTGTGCTCTCGAGTGAATAAATTAATGACCAGATTCACAAGGTAAACCCCAAGTGTAGTTACAGCTACACCTATAGCGTGTACTCCTGTAAGAAACAGCGCTCTTGCTGCGTGACCTCCGCTGCCACGGCTGATGCACGTCGCATGTCCTTGCCCTGCACTACGTGTGGCTGCACAGTGCAGACGGGGTGTTTCTCCATTACAGTTACTCCAGCAAAGCAAGCAAGCTGAGATGCAGTGAAGAAATCAGTGGCAGCTCCTTCACGTGCAGCAAGGAAAGAGATGTGACCATCGTTCTTGATCTGCTGAAGTATGAAAATCCCGGTGTGATTTCTTCCTTCAACGTGTGGTCTCTTCCCCTTGCATAAATAATGCTGGGGCATGAGAATTCTGAGCATCTTGTATACCCCCGTGCACTAGGTGGAAAGTCTTTGATGTTTCTTCCTAGAAAGAAACACACAAGTGGGAAGTGGAAATTAAGAAAAAAGTCCACCTGGTTCCCCAGCAGTTTGAGATAAAAATGCTGCTTTGATCGCCCTGCCTCCTGCTCATGCTGCGCTTCAATATTCAAGGTCTCTTTTAGACCACAAATGAAAAAAACCCACAAACAATTACACAAATCTCCTAACACACTAGTCAAGAATTCACCCTGAGGAGCAAAACTGTTTTCATTTGCCCCGCAGGGGTGTGCAAAGGCCACCCACCCA
>JAOXOE010028813.1:0-15488 GCA_028565055.1 Phoeniculus purpureus
AGGACAAGGGGCAATGGGTGTGAGCTGGAACAGAGGAGGTTCCACATCAGTATGAGAAGGAACTTCTTCCCAGTGAGCATGACAGAGCCCTGGAAGGGGCTGCCTAGCAGGGTAGTGGAGTCTCCTTCTCTCTAGAAGTTGAGAACTTGCCTGGATATGTTCCTGTGCAACTGGATCTAGATGATCCTGCTGTGGCAGGACTAGATGATCTTTTGAGGTCACTTCTAATCTCTAATGTTCTGTGATTCTGTAGGGGAGGAGAAAGGGAAGCACAGGCAGGAGGGTGGTAGTATTGAAGGTGTTGACCTTGTGTCTTCCTAGGGTTTGCTTTCTGATAGAGTCTTTTGAAGTTTTAGGTGTTATAACTCTGCTTAGTGAAGACTTTTGCTTCTCCCTCACCCCCTCAGTTTGCTGTGGGTTCCCAACTGGAGTTTACACATCCCAGAACTGCACGTTGATAAAACTGAGCTTCATACTTGAAAGAGGCCAGAGGACTTTTTATCTTGTGTGATACCAGGCAAAGTCAAATTCCCTGACACTTCATTTAGTGGGTTCATTAATATCCAGGCTGTTAATTGATTCTAGCTTTCTAATTACTAAGTATTAAATGTGCCTGGAAACTTTTAGAGAGGACACAGAAGAGCCTCAGAGCTGTCAGAAACTTTGGGGCGGCACACACTTATCCCAGCTCCGTTAGCCAACACAGGTAAGAGATTTCAGCAAGAGAAAATCCTACACAAGCTGCTGAGACCACAACAGCTTCTTCCAGTTCTGCGAGAAATAGGTGAAAAGGAGGCCAGGGGTGTTACTTTCATTCATGTTTGTCAAGAGTCTTGATTAATCTAGCCCAGTTTATAACCTGCCCCTGGATATGTTCCTGTGCGACTTGGTCTAGGAGATCCTGCTGTGGCAGGGGGATTGGACTGGATGATCTTTCGAGGTCCTTTCAATCCCTAATGTTCTGTGATTGTGTGAAGTTTTCCCTGTCTCCTGACCCTGCCAGTGGAGCAGTAGGTGTGCTGTGATGCTGCCTTTTGCTTTTCCTCTCCAAACTAGCAGAGATCCGTTTTAGCTGTAGAGCAGCCTCAAACAATGACCATTCTGAAGACAGCTTCTCTGGATTGTTCTCCCAGTGCCCTGTGTAACTCCCTGAGTGTTCCCTGCAGTCAATTCTTTAGAGACAATGTGTAAACTATCAGGATTTGCTGGAGCCTAAAGACATCGCTAGAAACAATGACAGACACCAGAACAAACACACCACAGGGGCAGCCGCAGCGTTTTGAAGAAGTGTGACTGGAGCTTTCGTGCCAATGCTTTGTTTGCCTGGAAATGAAACTCTGAATAACATTTGTCAGTGCTGTATGAGAAGAATGTCAGGAGCAAAGAACATCCATGTGTGAGCCTGTTAAACAGTGCCTTGTGGAGAGTGTCTGTAAGCTGAGCCTTAAACAATGAGAATTACCCAGGTAGGTGAATTTCCTACAGAGTAATTGAGGTTGGAAGAGACCTCCTGCCTAACATCACCACATCAGCTAGATCAGGGCACTAAGGGCCACAGCCAGTCTGTCCTTAAACTCCTCCAGGGATGGTGACTTCACCCCTGCCCTGGGCAGCCCATTCCAGGGCCTGGTCACCCTTTCCATGGGGAAGGGCTTCCTAACATCCAACCTAACCCTCCCCTGGTGCAGCTTCAGGCCCTGCCCTCTCATCTTGGTGCTAGTTGCCTGGGAGAAGAGCCCGATTCCAACTGGACTACAACCTCCCTTCAGGTAGTTGTATAGTGATAAGGTCACCCCTCAGTCTCCTCCAGGCTAGACACCCCCAGCTCCCTTAGCCTCTCCTCATCAGACTTTCCCTCTGTCCCTTCCCCAGCCTCGTTGCTCCTCTGGACCCACTCCAGCCCCTCAATCTCTTTCTTGAAGTGAGGGGCCCCGAACTGCCCCCAGTACTTGAGGTGAGGCCTCCCCAGTGCGCAGTACAGGGGGAGAATTAAGTCCCTAGTCCTGCTGGATGCCATTTGCCTTCCATGCCACCTGGGCACCCTGCTGGCTCCTGTTCAGCCGGTTAGAACAGATCGTCCTCCTCCATACACATCCCACCCTGTTATCTTGAAAGCACAAGGCACACGTTAGCACCTGCTAGAGGTCCTTGTGTGACTGTGCCCACCACATTCTTCATGGTGAGGGTGACAGAGCACTGGAAGGGGCTGCCCAGGGGGATTGTGGAGTCTCCTCCTCTGGAGACGTTTAAAACCTGCCTGGACATGTTCCTGTGGGACTTGGTCTAGGCGATCCTGCTTTGGCAGAGGGATTGGACTGGATGATCTTTCCAGGTCCCTTCCAATCCCTAATGTTCTGTTGATTGTTACGGTTTTGGTTTCTAAGCCACCGTCAGACGCTTGACCACTAACTCTGTGCTTTCTCCCCTGCAGAATGTTAATGGCATCAAGTACCACGCCAAGAACGGCCACCGGACGCAAATCCGCGTACGCAAACCCTTCAAGTGTCGCTGCGGAAAGAGTTACAAGACAGCTCAGGGCCTGCGGCACCACACAATCAATTTCCACCCCCCCGTGTCTGCTGAGATTATCAGGAAGATGCAGCAATAACATGCTGGTCACAACCGTGCCAAGAAACCCTCACCAGCAGTTGCTGATTTTTGAGAACAGCCACCTTTTTTTCAGGGGAAGCACCCAGCAACCCTTTAAAAAAGTCCAATGCATGCTTTAAGATTTTCTGTAATTTTGGAATGACGTATCTTTGTAGAGGTAATGATTTTGTACATTTGCACATGTAATCGTCATCCCCCATCGTCATGACTTTGAGATAAGGTGCTATCCAAGCTATAGGCTCTTCAGAACATTTTCCTCCAACACAGAAGCAGCAGTGGGGGTGGGGGTGCGCGCTCTGCGTTTGTCTGGACGGGAAAAAGAGCGAGAGAGGTGGTGGAGACGGTGGCGCCGACACCCTTTGGAGATGGGAATGTGATGGAGATACTCGATGCATTTGTCGGTGTGTGTGTGTGTGTGTGTGCAGAACCAAGCTACCCCCATCCTCAGCAGCCTCTAGTTGACATGCCTTACATAACGGAGTTAGCAGTGGAGTAGCGAGTCTTGTAGGTAAGGGAAATATAAATAAGAAAGAATGTTTAACGTAATATGCTAAAAATATTTTCATACTTAAATAACATAACGTACGAAGGCGTGCTTGCTGTATTTTATATCCTCTCGCGAACCCTTTTCTTTCCTCCTCCCAGACCCTGCCATTCGACCTAGTAAACAATCACTTTAGCGCTAGAAATCACCTCTTCTTTTGGTACCAGATGTTCCGTTCATGCCCATCAAACCTTTCAAGGACCAAGATCCCAGCCCAACTAACTATTTACCCCCTGAGCTGTTAGAAAAGACACTTGGAAATACTTAAGTGCAAATTTATGTGTGTGTGAGAAACAATTATCTTCATCTCGGATGAAGTTTTAAAGCACTTTGTAGTTCTCTATTGCCAACAGATTTAATGTTTTATGTGTTGCCAATTCTTGCAGCTACTGCACGAGCCCGTGCCTGTGGCTGCAAATAGAAACCGGAGAGGTCTGCGCGTGGTTTAAGGAGGTTCCATTCCTTGTGCTGAGGGAGATCCTAGTTCCTCTCCCCTCGTGTTCATTGTGTTTTGTTCACCTTTTCTTTGTGCATTTTGTTGCTTCTCATGGTAGGTCGCTGCATTCCGTGTGGAACTGTCTGTTTAGCTTTCTGATTAATTTTGCTGAAACATTGAGCCTTATTGAAGATTAAGTGCTTCTTGCAGCAGGTGGTCAGGGACTGACTTAAAACAAAAGCCGACGAGAGAGCGCTTCGTGTCTAGACCACGCCTGAACGTGTGTTGCTCGCCATCCTGCCTTGAGCCTTCCTCTCTCACAAGTGCTGTTCTTGGAGTTCAGCCGGCCGGGAGCAGAGGTGGCCCAGCCCCTATGTCCTGCCCCAGCCCATGTCTTAGATGGTGAGTGTTGGGGAGGAACTCACCGCCGTGTTAAACACGGTCCTTGCCTTTGCTTAGTTCCTGTTAAGTGCAAAACAAAACTCGAAGGAGGAATGAGCTTTCCTTTTTTTTCTTTCCCCTTGCCTGGCCCCCCCAAAGCTTTAAAGCAAAACTTTGTGGGGCCGACAATTACCTGTTCTCCAGCAGAGTCAAGTTCTCATTAAAACACTTAGGAATTAGCCTCGTGAATGCGCCTTTCGAATGAAACATCAGTTGTTCAAAGCCCAGACAGGCGGCAGCGCCTGCCCTGTGCGGTGCTGCCAGCTGAGCTCAAAGGATGATCCAGACATGAGAGTTACTGGTACTCACTGGGCCCCAGGTGGCCGCATCCCACCTTCTGCAGTTCTGCCAGCAGATCTGGCCAAAGAGTCTGTTTTGGCTCTGCTCCTAGTGCAAGAAACTACAGGCTGGGTAAGTTCGCTCGACAGCTAAACAGTCGTAAAAGATCATTGTTGCATGTAAATTCCTTTCAACTATAAAAGCGGAATTCCAGTTTCTATTTACCTTTTCATCGTGACAGTATTAACCAGGTAAAGACGGGACTATTTTGTTATACTGTGTATAGTGAATGTACTGTACTGTGTCTGTGAAAAGTGTTGCTTTAAATTATATTTTCATATGTTTCGTTGGGGACAAAGTACTTTAAGTTTGAAAGCGACAGAGGTTTGTTTTAGAACTGAGGGCGACTTAAAGAATAGCTGTCAAGAAAGCTGCTTATAAATGTAAATCAAATCACATTTAAAATAAACTGCCTCTGACCTAAGACAGCTGGTCCTTGCTCGTTACTGACCTGAGCAGAGTTACCTCCTTGGCCTCTGTGTAGGGTTGGATGACACCAAACACCTAAAGCAACTTAAACACTGAAACATTATGGCAGGAAGTGATTAGGGACTGGAAGGGATCTCGAAAGATCATCTAGTCCAACCCCTCTGCCAGAGCAGGATCCCCTAGGCCAAGTCACACAGGAACGTGTCCAGGTGGGTTTTCACCAGCTTCGTTGCCCTCCAGCACTTCGATGTCTCCCCTATACTGAGGTGCCCAAAACAGGACCCAGCACTCAAGGTGTGGCCTCACCAGTGCCGAGTACGGGGGGACAATCACCTCTCTACTCCTGCTGGACACACAGGACCTGTGAGCAAGGCCAAAAGAAGTTTGTAAAGGCTGAACTCTGTCTTGAAATGAGCAGCGGGACAAAAGGACCACTGACTCCACGGGTAATTTTGCTTTTAATGTTACAAGACTACTGTACAACAAGGGAGAGCAAACTGACTTCGTACAGTCAAGGTAAATAGAAAATGTTGAGAAATACACACAGGGTTTTTACTTACTGGAAAGAAAGACGTGAAGTTAAAATGCAGAACTCTGTAGAAGCCTCTAAGCCAAAAGGAAAACAACTCACTGCTGTGAAAACAAACAATACTTCCTACTGAACGTGACTGCAGCATAACAGCAATGAGCTCTTTACAAGTTCCTTCAGGCATTGAAGCTCAGCAGTTTCTTCCAAGGACGACATGATGCCTTAAGGCGGAGCGTACTTAACCCAACGCTGCCCCTCGGTGCAGACATTCCCTAAGCAAAACTCAAATGGTTGCCATTCCTCGCCATTTGCAAGCCATGTGGCCTCACTCTACGTGCACTGGCACGTCAGAAATGAACTAGAAAACTATTTCCATGGGTTGAGTAATGGGACTTTCTGATTCAACTGTTACTCAAAGAAAAACTACACGAATCTGCCAGGAGAAACATCTGTTTATTACATTTTTAATCCTGTCCTGGTTATCGAGAGAAACCACAGGTGTCTCAGTGGCTTTTTTCTGCAGCTGAAGAGCATCGTGAAGCTGAGCTCATTTTTTGCTGAGGCTTAGTCCCTCCTGTGTACTTACAAATTCCACTAAGTAGGGGCATAAACAGCTACATACACAGCAAAGTGGGGTGTTTGTGGAGGTGTTTTAGTATGATGTTAGGTAGAGCGAGGAGATAGATAACCCAACTGCAGCTTATCACGGCTCCCAGTAGGGAACCTTAGCTGTTACTCAGAAGTTTGCATGGTTACAGGAGAGCTGCGCTGGTTTTGGCCCCCAGCTGGACTACTCAAGGTTGGTTTTCTTAAGCTACACCGCAAAGCCGAAGTTTTTAGTCGAAGTTTAATACGTTCTGATCGAAGTGCGTCTGGACGTGCCTCTCAAAGCCCTGCTGGTCGTAGTCCGGTGGGAACTGCTCACTGCACATGGGGCACACCTTCCAGTGGCTCTCGACGTGCTCCTCAAACTTGCTCTGATCGTAGTTGGGTGGAAACATCACATCGCAAAGGGGGCACTTCTTGTGCACATCAAAGCTTCGCGAGGAGGCGGGGGAAGGAAAGAGAAGGAAATGGTCATTTCATCTGTGATTGCAAAACCAAGTATGGAAGTGGGATCCTGCTGCCACTATGTCAAGAACTTTACTACAAACTTGAGCAGAGTTTGTATCTGAGTGAGTACCACACTGTTCACTGTCTCTGCTCAAAGCTCTCCACACCGTTGCAGCAGTTTTACACAGGAATTGCAGAATAACCTGGTGTTTTAAAAGCAACGGGATTTTGACATAATTCCAGCTACCGCTGAATGTGAATCTATTGAACGTCTTAATGGCCGAGCGGTTCCATGGGAAACCACTCTCCCTGCTCATAAATGCTTGCTCTCAGCAAACATAGCACTTTATAAAAGCTCTAAACTTAGGTTCACAATTAGGTTGGAAAGAGGGGAGAGGGGGCAGAAACCTAAAGTTATTCACTCATTTACTGAAGAAATTGTCCGCATTCCGTCAAAATAAGGTACGACGCACGCAGCCTGCCCAGGCCAGCAGCGTGTTCTCCGATAGCCAGCTGTAAACCAGAAGGGTGCTGAATCTGTTCAACAGTTTTTCATCTCCACCTCCTTAAGAAGGTCCAGTTACACAGACACCTAAACCAGTGAAAGGTTATCATTTACCTGGAATCAAAGCAGAAGCCTGTTCCACGTTCATGCAAGAGAAGACTTGAAGGATCGGGAGCAGAAGGTACAGCATTGTCGTTGTCCTGCTGGAAAAAGGAAGTCTTTTAAGTGACACTCAATACACTGCCCTCCAAATGCACGTTTGTTACTGGGCAGAAACACAGATGAGAAAGTTGCCTTTGATTTTACCATCTCTGCAGCCCAAGTTCCCTGCCGGAACACTCCTGTGAACACAGGAACTACGGAAACTCAGGTCACCTCAATGCTAGCGCCTGGGGGCTACGGCTGAACAGAAGGAGTTGTGTTAAACCAAGCGCCGGGCACCGCACTACAAACCGTAACAACATCTTATCAAGAGCTAAACTCAAAAAGAAATTGTAGACAATAGAATGTCAGGTCAGACTTCAGAGATCTCTCCATTTGCATTGCAGCAAGGGGAAAACAGACGCGGGGGTCAATCCACATGCTTGCCTCCCACCGATCAGCCCTGAGTGATCTGCCTGTGCTGCTCTTGGCAGCCAAGCGTGTCACACGTTCCACACAGCCGTCAGTCGCCTCGTTTGGCTGCTTCCTCTCTTCAGCTCTGTCAGTTGTGCTGTCCTGTCACAGACCGAACAGCACATCAACAGCTGCAGCAGGCGCTGCTGGGGCTCACCCTGCTGATGGACAGGCAGGCAGGCTTGCCTCCCAGCTTCTGTGGGGTCAGGAAGGCAGGCCAGGCCCAGGGGAGTGTGCTGCTCCTCAACTTCTCACAAAAGGAGAAAGAAATCTGCCTGCAGCATATCTCAAGATGAGGAATGCCCACAGTGAGTATGTCCTGAGAGCTCCTCCTGAGAAGGAAGGTGTCCAAGCACCGTTTTGTGGATCCTGGGGCTTGGTTTCTTCACTCTGTGATGAAACTATTTGAAATTAAGATTTAAATAAGCACGGCTATGTCAAAGCTAGCAGAATCAGGAGAAGAAAACAGCATAAAAAGATAGGAGGAAGAAGAAAACCAGAACTATGTGAATCTATTCTTTATGCAGTACCGAACTATCTTGGCTCTATCTTGCGGTCTTGGTTCACAATGTCCAACTGCCCTGTTTCTTCCACCTAGTACTGCAACCAAAGCTACATTCTTTAATCCTATAAGTGAAGCTACGTATCCTTTTCAACCCAGCATTTCAAAACCAGTTGCTCTCCCATGGTACAACAATCCCTCATCTGCTGAAGACTCAAAAGCCAGAAAGACCAAGGCAGTTGAAGCTGCTCTGCTGAAAGAGTCTGACAGTAATTGCCAGGAGGCCCAGCCCCAACGGCTCAGCCTGTGCTGAACGCTAAGTGCAGCATCAGCTTACTCTGAAGACCACACGATCAAGTCATACAGGTACTTTTAACAGGTACTAGAAGCCCATGTTTTGAGAAGGAGACAGTTTAATCTGCCCTTCATGCAGACCCAGAGCCAGCTTTCTTCCACTTCAGACTGATGACTGGGTGCTTGGCTGCATGTATGTAGCCCAAGACCTGTGCAGTGTCCTGCAGTGATGGAACACAGTTGCTGTGTGGCTTTCAGGGCCTTATGAAGAGTCTGACACCATGTACCCACAGGCTGGCCCTGTGGCTACGTAGCATAACAAGTGCACCAGGCGTCCTGAATTCAGAATTATGAGGTTAGAAGGATGCCTTTAACATCATGACCCAACTACTATCACTGGATTGTAACTCTGACTCTTTACAACTGCCACAAGTTCCATCGATTATACGAATCAGAAGGTTGTATTACACAGCAAAATGTGGTTAAAAAGGGAGGGGTTGTCACTAGAAGAGGCAGAAGGGAGAGTCAGGCTTTCACTGTCAGAAATAAGCGCAGCTTACACAGTTTTACCAAAACTAACCGATTTCCTCTCAATACTACTTTTATAATTGCCAGACAAAAATTAGAAGCCAGCCCTATGCCACTGTACAAAGCCCACAGACTGGAACAACCCCCATCTTGATTTCTACAGATCATTTTAACATGCAGCAGCAAGCAAAACTATACCCATCTTAAGCTTTAAAGCAAACATGAGCAGACCATGCTATCTTGTAGGGCAGGTAAGCTGGAAAGAGGAGACCATGCATTTTAGTTCTGTGATTCAGCTCTGCTGTGGGACTGAAACCAAGCTCTTTCAGGCAGTCTCTCTCCCTCTCTGCCAGGGGTACAGTTTCCCAACACGTAACTGGATACTTGTTTCACATCTGTCCTATACAAGAGCACAGTAATCTGCTGCCAGGTTAAGATCAGCCTAATGAAGTGTGGTGGGGTGTTTTTTTGCTAGAAGAAAGACTGTTTTGAAGTCATCTCACAAAATATCTTGACCTGATTGTCAGCTGCCAAGAGTTTTACTCTCCATCCCCAGTTTACCGGGACTAACAACATTGCTTAAGAGTCTCAGGACAGTTATTCTGGGCTTACTGCCAACTGTAATCAGGTCTACATTTCTTAAACTCACAGCTAAGCTTTAAGGACACAGATACGTTTTGTTTACGGATCTCTGCAGTACCTACCTGTTCTAGAAATTATTTGCTACGTTTGGGTCAATTACGGGAGTGTGAGCAAATGGAAACTTAGTGCTGAGCAGATGACTGGAATTTGAAGCAGTTCAACCACTCTACACAAAATCACCACTGTAAGTGTGCTGATGATTAACACAGACCAGCTCATCCCTCTTAGAAATCACTGTTCAATTGGCCAAAGAGTTCTAAAAGCCAAAGCTACGAAGAGTTTTGAAAAGTCTTCAAGTCATATGGAACCGATGGGTTTTGCTCATGCCAACCAAATACATGGAAATGCTCCCTCCCAAGGCACAAAGCTTTGGGCAAACAAAACGAGAGCACAGTAGCAACATTAAAAATTCACACGCATTTGCAGAGGTCTCCTTACCTGGTCTACAACTCAGAGCAAGTGAAGCTACTGAAGCTAGCGTTAGTCCTAGTGCAGCAGGAATGCCACCATCACCTGATCTTAACACTGCTAGATCTTACAAGAATTTAAGGTGTCTCACTTGTCCCAAGCAATTGACAAAGAAGCCTGTAGGAAGTCAGTGTCTAAAGAGCTCCACGATAGGCCAAACACTGCTCTGATAGCAGAAGAAAGCAAAAACAACAGCCAGAAAAATACGAAGTGGCAACACGATGACAAAAGTCTGAACAAAGAGAATTCTGTTGTGAGCAAACGCAAGAGTACAGACCGACAGAAAACGGGTGCTGCCCTTGACATCAACTCACAGCCTAAATAATGCTCCCTGAGCTGTTTTAAGTACTGGAATGGCCCCATGAAGGCAAAGCCTTTAAAATTTGAGGTCTATCAACATGTAGAGTTGACCTTGCACGCGGCCTTTCTGAACCTCATGAGGTTTACCTGGGCCCACTTCTTCAGCTTGTCCACATCCCTCTAACATGACATCCCATCCCTCAGGCACGCTAACTGCACCACTCAGCTTGGTGTCATCTGCACACACGCTGAGGCTGCAGTCCATTCTACTCTCTGTATCGCTGCTTAAGGCAGCAAACAGCACTAGTTCCAGTATGAGCCCCTGTGGGACACCAGCTATCACCAGTCCCCATCTGGACATCAAGCCACTGACCACCACCTTCTGGATGCAGCTATCAAACAGTCCACCCATCATATCCATATCTGTCCAGCTGACAAAGAAGGGTGTTGAGGGGAAGGCCTCAAATGCCTTAGAGAAGTACAGATACATGACACCCATTTTCCCTGGTTATTTCTTTAAATACTGAATTAGAACTGGTTTCTCTGTGGCACATTAATTAGTCTCTAGAAAGATCCTTGCAACTACTCATTTCAATGCAAACTGTACACTTCACACAGCATTTTTGGGAGGAGCAAGCAACTAATTCTTATGTAAAAGTGAAAAAAAGAAGAGATAGCTACGATTTGATGTAAAGGCACCTTTTCCCAAGTTGAACTTTTCTATTCCATCTCGTTACAAAAACCCAAGCTGTGCCAGCAAATGAGCACAAGACTCTAGCACTGTTTCTCCTGGGTTTGCAAGAGGGCAAAGCATATAGATCAGAAAGAACACTCTGCTAATTAAACTGAAGCAGATGACTAAAGATGAGAAGAGCTTCTCGTATTACATATCGACGTCAGGAAGGATCAGATTAAATATGCAAAATGTAAAGGGGCAAGAGCATTAAGCTCACATTTTAGATCTTGAACAGGCTGCAGAAGTTCTGACAGTTTCTCTAATTACTCACAGTAATGGACACTGGGGGCAAAAGGTAGGAGGCAGAAATACAATTTTCTCTATTATAGGTGCTGAGCACCAGGGCTAAAATCATGCCTGTCTGAACACTGATCAGTTTCTGCAAAGGTTAATAGCAATTAAATGTGGCAAACTAGACTAAATGAGAAACGGGTCATGATACCCCTGTACTTGCAAAGAGCATGATACTTTGCAGAAAGGTATTGCTTCTTTAATATTTTTGAAGGAGCAAAAGAACTTAGAATAAAGAAGAGTAATAAACCTGTTCGTGTTCGAATGAAAATATATATGGCCCAGTTTATCACCAACACAATGTTTTCTACCAAAGGTGTTAACTGAGCCACAAAGAAAAGCTAAGCAGTTTTCTGTTAAAAGACAGAAAGCCCTGAAAATGAAGTAAGAAAGAATCTCTCACTCTCAATTTAATCAGCTTTAGACAATAGTCAGCTCTTCAAAATACCGCTCTAACAGCAAGAACCATTCAAAACAGAAATGAACAAAAGTAGATTTGCAAGAGAGACTAAAGTATTAATCCTTCAGAATAAAGTACCTAATAGAAGTTTTCCATTCAGCACTTAACTAGTGTCAGAATCCTCTACATTTTTTTGTTGTTAGCATTTATTTCCTACGCACAAGTTACAAAACTAGTAGGATGCGGCTACAGTTTGAGCCCTCATTCTACACATACAATAGGAGTTGAGGTTTGGATTTTAAAGACTCACAGAATCATCAAGTTGGGAAAGACCGTTGGGATCATCGAGTCCAACCATCAACCCTACGCTACAAGTTCACCCCTAAACCATAACCCCTGACATGTAAGGAACTTTTAAACTCATCCAGGGATGGGGACTCAACCACCACCCTGGGCAGCCCATTCCAGTGCCTGACCACTCTCTCCGTGAAGATGTTTTCCCTGACGTCCAATCAAAATCTACCCTGTTGAAGCTTGAAGCCCTTCCGTCTGGTTCTATCACCAACTACCTGTGAGAAGAGACCAGCACCAACATCTCTACAATCTTGAGGAAAAGATTCAGTACCTTCTCTCCTAGTACCAAAATAAGGTGGGTGTCAATAACTCAAGGGACTAAAGAAGTATTTTATCATCAACTGATGTGCAGAGTTTTCTTCTTCAAAGCTAGAAAATTTCACCTAAACCAGAGCAGCAGCTAAATTCCGGATTTATGTAACAATAGATCAGGCTTCTTAGATACCGAAAATCTCACAATAGATCAGGCTTCCTACATACCAAAACCCTAACAATACATCAAGCTTCTTAGATACCAAAAACCTATGTGCAGCTCTCGATTACTAATTAGTAAACACAAAGATGAAATTAAAAAGGTAACTTGCATTGTTATCCTCAGGATCTTCTAAACCATCAGGCCGACTGAGGTTGCGTGAAGGCTGGCTACACACCACATCATCTTCGAGCTCCCAAAAGGAAGTTCTGACAGGTGGCCTCTGGATCTCATCAGGATTAAAAGCACCATCCGCTCCATCTGAATAAAGAAATTAGAGCATCTCTGCTCAGCACAGTTTGCGTTTTGAATCAACACTGAAATAACGTTTGGTTCAGACAATGTAAAATGATAGAAGAGACATCAACTGTTTCAAAAGCTGCTTCTTTAAACCTTTAACTTATTGATCCTGGAAAGTGAAGGCACTTAATATTGATTCTCATCAACCTGTAAAGGCTCTGTATATCAGCATAACTATTGTTGGTATTTAACCTGCATTAGAATGAGCCACTGCTTTTGAAACAGCAAGAAAAATTATTCGGGGGTCAGGGTGGAATTTACTACCTCTTCTTTCCTGGATGGCGTAAGGGTTTCCGTACTGCAATACCGGCAGTCTACTTGGCACCGCAGGAACTGTTCCATTTTCTTCCGAGTATGGGTTGCGAAAGTGTAACATCTGTTGTGAAAGCTGTCCTTCCATCATCCTTACAGCTTGAGTGCCTGGTGTCCTGCCAAGTTCCTACATAATTCAAAGTCAAAAATGGAATTAACCTGTGGAATCCTGGCTAAGTCCGAAACATGATTCTATGATTCTTTCTGCTCAGCATTTCTTTGGGGTTCAGGTTTAACATTTGCTACTGTAATGCTAGCAAAACCCTCGAAGATGAAAGTGTGTCTTTTCCCCAAAAGACTTTAAAATTGCAACTTGAAACCAAGGCTTTCAACTACAGATTTAGCCACATAAGAAGTAAAAAGTTTCTTAAAGAAACAACTCAGTATAGTTTTCTAGAAAACAGGTAAACTTGTTCCCAAACTCACAACACAAATGCACACATGAAGAAGCAGTAACAGGGTTATAAATGGTTAGAATTACATCTTAAAGTTTTAGTGAGCGTGTAAAAATCCAAATAACTCACATTTACTCAACACAAAGGAGGAACATTTAATTGAAGGTTTTACTTTTAAAAATCGCAGAACCATAGAATCATTCAGGTTGGAAAAGACCTTTGAGCTCGAGTCCAACCATCAACCCTTACTCTACAAGTTCACCCCTAAACCAGATCCTCCAACACTACATCTAAAGATCTTTTAAACTCATCCAGGGATGATGACTCAACCACCACCCCGAGCAGCCCATTCCAGGAAGCCACTCTCTCCAGGAAGAATTTTTTCCTAATGTCCAATCTAAATCTCCCCTGTTGAAGCTTGAAGCCCTTTCCTGCTTCTGTCACTAATTACCTGTGAGAAGAGACCAGCACCAACATCTCTACAGTGTCCTTTCAGATAGTTGTAGAGGGCAATGAGGTCTCCCTTCAGGCTCTTCTTCCTCAAACTAAACAGTCCCAACTCTCAGTCTCTCCTCATAAGATTTATTCTCCAGGCCCTTCCCCAGCTTCGTTGCCCTCCTCTGCACTCGCTCCAGCACCTCAATGTCTCCCTTGTACTGAGGTGCCCAAAACTGGACCCAGTACTAAAGGTGCAGCCTCCCCAGTGCTGAGTGCAGGGGGACAATCACCTCCCTCCTCCTGCTGGACACACAGTTTCTAATCCAGGTCAGGATGCCACTGTCCTTCTAAAACAATTTGCCTAAAATCCTGCACAAAATCCTCAAGAGGACAGTCATTCAACAAAACTGCTGATCCTCTGTTCAGTTCTGTTGTCACCAAATCACGTGGATAAAGGCTCTAAAAACTTTACCTTCCCAGCTCCTTAAATGGGCAAGGACAGAATTTTTCTGGTGTTATGAACGTGCTGCGTACGTTAGCCCGATGGCTTGTATTGAATATCCTTCTTCCAGGGTTTGGATCAACTTTGTGATGACTTCCCCTGAAATCGCATCCCTTTCTTGGGGTCAGATGAAGGTGAAAGGCTGCTCTACAACATACAAGGACTGCAAAGTGTGGCCAGGAGGAAGCCGAACCTGGGACTGGCAAGAAACTGGGACTAACGTAAGTTCACTGGTTCCTATCTGTCCTGTGTTTTCAAGGAGACTGTCAGCATGGTCCACAGAACAGTCATGCAGGAATTCTGCCAGCTGTCTGTTGCACATAACAGCCCTTTCTTTCATTACCAGCGTTACCTGCTGTGTGGGCAGGAAGCAGGTTTGTGCCACATTATGTGCTCCAGGGTTGTGCTCATTTACCGGCTGCTCCACGAGCAGTTTGGAAACCCATGGCTGCAGCTTTGCTGGCTGCTGCTGCCTGACCCAGACAATCCTTTTTGTGTGGCTGGCTTGTTTTTGTAGCACTCTCCAGGGGTGCAACCGGCTGACCTTGAAGAAGTCGTCAAGAAGGGTGTGAAAACACTGGTGATCGGCCGTGGCATGAGCGAGGCTTTGCAGGTAAGTTTCTGTTCTGTGAGAAGCATAAACCAGAACCCTTTGGGTTTGGTTAAGGGAAAACAGTATCATCATTGAGCAGAAGGCAATTCAGGATGCTGAATAAGCTCCTGCTAGGAGTCCCTCTGCTCCTAAAAGACCCATCATTTGATCGCTTCTGTATCAGCATCAGTGTTGCGCAGTAAACACCTTTGTGTTCTGCTATAGACCACATCTGGAATGTTGTGTCCAGTTCTGGGCCCCTGAGTTCCAGAAGGACCCAGAGATGCTGGAGAGAGTCCAGCACAGAGCCACAGAGATGATGAAGGGAGGGGAGCATCTCCTTGCTGAGGAAAGGCTGAGGGAGCTGGAGCTCTTGAGCTTGGAAGAAAGGAGACTGAGGGGTGACCTCATTGATGTCTATAAATATGTGAAGGGTGGGTGTCAGGAGGATGGAGCCAGGC
>JAOXOE010028814.1:0-15486 GCA_028565055.1 Phoeniculus purpureus
CTAGGTGATCCTGCTGTTGCAGGCGGATTGGACTAGAAGATCTTTTGAGGTCCCTTCCAATCCGTTATGATTCTATGCTTCTATGATATGGCTGCTCACAGCTTTTGCCTGAAGTTATTAAAATCTAGTCTTGTTTAATTGGAAAAACCCTGATGATTTTGACCCCTGAGACCTGAGGTATGGAAAATGTGGAAAACAGACCTGTTTTGTGTGATATATTTGATCCCTTACTAATTTTGTAGTTGTATATACACCGGTAAAAGATCATTGCTGCTTCTTTTTATGGCTGTTACCTTATTACATTTTTATTACTATAGTTTCTGAAATTATGCTCTTTTGATGGTACTAAAAATGTCACAATGGTATATACTGGCATCAGTTTGTTTCAAGGAAACACATGCACATTACCACAAAACTAGCCGTGTGATTCAAATGTTCTTCAGCGTTCGTGGCTGTAGGCTCACATCACTGGGCTTTTACAGGACTGTGGCTGCTGTTTTTCATTGATTTATTTTGTGTAAAACCTCTTATTTTTTTCTTAAGGCAACTACTGTTGATAGGCACAGAACCACTGTCTTCCCTTTGTCTCTTCATTTGTAGGTGTGCTCACAGTGCAAAATGCCGTGTAGTTTCAGAAGGACATAAATGAAAGGACAGATTTAAAAACCAGTGGCTACATGTATGTCTCATTTTTTAAACTTGTGTCTTTCACATGTAGCCCCAAAATTAGGTGATGGTATACAATTTTTAATCATTTACACTTGTGCTTGAACATTTATTTCAAAAAGAACAGAATCCAAAGGAGTCAAGTCCTCACCTTTGTGCATAAAACCATTCCCTGAGGCAGAGTTGTTAGGCAAGTAGTTGTAACCCTGACTTCTTTAAAAGAGAAAAAACAAAGCCCTGTTTTCACTTCATTTTTGCAGTTAGGTTAATGTAAGTGCCATCTCTTGTCGTGAGCTTGGCTGTCTCATCTGATTTAGCTCTATGAATGCTTATGCCAATTTATGCACAAGCCAAATTTACAAGGTAATCTGAGAATTTAAACAAGCCACCATTGCCCAGGACTTTCAGTTTCATGGCCAGGACCGCTGATTTTACTGACAACATTACCAACCAATGGTTCCAAACCAGATGATAAAAACTGAAAGATTTGAACTGGGTCATCATTTTGATATGAAAGTATTTGTTGAGTTGCCAGGGTTTAATCATCTGCCAGTATCCACTAGATCTGTCGACATGGAGCATATCTGTGTCAGCTTCAATTCAGATAATCGCAGGTCATCTTAAACACTACAGTGGTAATCTTTATCTCTTTTTTGTAGGAGAGCTCATTTAGGCACATGGGTTCATTGACATTGGGCTCTTGTGCAAGAACCTAGAAAGGCAGAAAAGGTTCCTGGATTACTTCATAATTGTGAAGGCCCTGTTCATCTTTTAAAAGAACAGTTTAAAAGAAAAGCTCCTCAAAGAGAAAGCCTGGAGGTAACCTAACCTCACACAGTGAAGGTGCCAGTCAGTCACTGGGGTGGGTCACAGAGGTTAGTGGAGATAAAGGAGTTTTACAAACCCCGCATGGATGCTGCATGACTCCACACACCAAGAGGGGAATGCACTCACTCCTCTGAGCAATTTAATGTCCTGGAACAGTGAAGTGATAAGTCTCTTTCACATAGCAGCCCTGTCAGAAAAAAATAGTAGTAGTAATGACAATGGGATTCCCTGAGAACTCTGGAAAATTGTACTTGGAAGATTTCAAATATTTAGTTTTGCTGATGAAAAGTCATAATTAAATCCAATTAGCTTCTGTGGCATGTGGTGAAATCAAGCTAAACACTGACACTCTGAATACTTGGTTTAGCCATTTTTACACACTACACAGGTCTGAAATAGTTAACTCTTGTCCCTGTGGAACATTTTGGTTTATGGTCTGCTGAAAAGAAAATGTAAGTTGGGTCCAGGAGTATGTATTTAATTTTACCTCAGCTTTCGTATCATTTATTTATTGGTTTAGCCTGAACTAGATGGAAATGAGAACCCTCAAATTAGACCTTATCATTCACTTGCAGGTGTACTGAACCTCTCCTAGAAATAATGCATATATACACATGTATCACAGTATATTTTCATATTCATTCTCCTTGACATGCTTGTGTTTAATTATAACTTATTAAATTAATTCCTGGGGGGGGTGGGAAAGGACCAATATGTCACAACTGCTACTTTTCAGAACAATAGCCATTCATAAAAAGCATACAGAATATTTAAAAACAAGTAAAACCAGGTAGCTTATTTTCTCATGTTATGCATTCAAACTTTGCAGAATGTATGCTTAGTTTGGTTGGGTTGCAATGGTTTTTTGCTAGTTAGAGCTCATTTTTACAAGCTTTTCTCAGGTACAGCGGGATAAAGGATGACTCTGTTTCAATTTAATGAATACTATTACAATTATGCCCCAAACATGTTAGGTTCAATTTATGCAATACAATGGAGCCTGTATAAGTGTGAATAAAGGCATTTTATTATCACTGCTGATAGCATGTAAGCTTTAGATAATTAATTAGTTCAAGTTCTTTCTTGCATTACACACTGAGTTTTGCCTTGGTTAACCACAAATTTAAGGTAAGCTTGTCACTAGCACATAACAGCCACTTCATATTCAGCAGTAACTGGGTTTTATTACATTCAGTAATACCTGACACACAATGACTTGGAGTGAAGCCATTTCTGGAGCAGAGCTTCCAAACTGGTTTCAGAAATCATGCATAATAAGGGAAAGGAGTATAGCTGCCATACAGGAGTCATGTTTGGATAGTTCTATTGCAGTTGTATGCTGTATTTCCTGAAGTTAAATCCACCTTCAGTACGGCAAATGTGAACCCACATTCCAACATCTACTGACTTCTACCAAGAGTTCCCATCTGCTTTCTATTCTTGGCCCTTGTCTCACGTCAGAATACCTGATGTCACTGTAAAACAAAGGGGAGGTAATTCAGCACCATCTGTATTAACTTGTTTAGTTAAATTGCATTTCCCACTGAAAGATTAAGTTTTGAAGAAAACCCTCAACATTCCCAAGTTTCATAAAGGGTTTTAAAAACCATTTTACCTCGACTCTGGTTTTTAAGCATAGATTGTCTTTATCACCTGACTTAGCAAATTAACTAGTTGATTACTTGATTATTTCTATACGTATATAACCCTTAACCTTATGCTTTGACATATCTGTGTTGAAGCACAGTGCTGGTTTGTGGGATGCCAGATAAATACGATTCTTGACTTTGAATCCACTTACTTGTTACCAATCCCATGTAAAAATGTGAACATGAATACACTACCTGCATTGGGGTGTTTATTTTGTGTAGTCAGTGCATAAATACACCAAGTACTCATGTCATGGAGGCAGATAAATCCCTGCAGAATTTGTCAGCACAGACAAGGTGTGAAGTAACAGCCTTACAACTTGAACACTAGATCAATGAAACCTTTTAAAGTTGTGTTTGGGTACATGCTACTGTATTTTTACTGCTTGCATTGAATATTTGGGGTTTTTTTTCCATAGGTATTAATCTATCTTGTTGGCTTTACAGCTCAGCATTTTCAGTTTTCTTTAGCATTGCCCGTGGTTTTTTTGTGCTTTCTGTCCCAGAGTTACCACGTCAAGCAATATTTTTCTAATCCTATTAGAGCTGTATCTGTTATGATATTAATTGGTAGAAAATAGCATTTAATAGTTATCCTATTATACAGTCTTTTCCTTTATCACTGGTTTGTTTTGTATCACTAGAGCTCAGATTTTCCTCTGGCTTTAATTTGGTGTGTTTGAAAATTCAGAGCCTCAACAAAGGCATGAATGGAAGAATGAGATCCTCGCTCCTTCTTCTTGGCTAACACAAAGACAGTGTAGTATAGCTCTCCTAAGTAGGGATTTAGAATGGCTTTTAAAATATCTCAGGTTACCTTTCTCACATTGTTTATCCAATATGACCAATCATAGCAGGCTCTCTGCCAAACCTCTTTGTTTAACTTATCAGCTTGCTTAGTTCTGTGGAATCTTTCTCATACATGCTTTTTCCCTTCACACGACACTCACCACAGGTGAAATTCGTTCGAGTGTCTAGAGCCAGACCAAGGTTCATGTGGTAAGTTATAGCATAAATGTATAGCAATATTAGGTGGGATTAAATTCATATTAAGGACCTGGCATGGCCTTCTGAACAGGTGTGACTTCTAACTATTAGGACAAAATTCTCTTCATCGAGAAAACGGGCAGATTTTTGTTCTTTTAAACAACTGAAGCTTCCAATCTCCTTCACTGTAGCTGCCACTTGCTGTGAGTGAAGCCCATGGTAATCTGATGCTTAAGTTTCATCTGTATAGAAGAAAAACAATGGCTGTTACAGAGATTCAGAATTGTGACGGGGGAATGGGGAGAACATATTTTCCAATGCTTTCAGTATGAGCAGATGAAGACGTTTAGAAGAAAAATCAACTTACTCCTGCATTTATGTACTATCTACAGCTGGATAATGTGAGAAGCAGCTACCAAGAAGGTTTTTATAACAATGATATGAAAAAGTTTGAGCTAATTTTGCCATTTGCCTTCTTATTGTTGTAGATTAAGAACACCATTATAGATCTAGTTTGAATTGGATCAAGATTTCTTTTAAAAATGTTTTCTTTTTACCTTCAAAAGAAAGATGAAAGAGAAGAAAAAAAACTCCTTACATAAGTCAACAGCCAACAATCAACTTTTCTGTTGGGAAGGTGGTTGGGGCCCCATCCCTGGAGGTGTTTAAGGCCAGGCTGGGTGAGGCTCTGGCCAGCATGGCAGGGGGCTTGGAAATGGATGATCCTGTGGTCCCTTCCAGCACTGACTGATTCTATGATTCCATAGTGACTTATGGTGGGGAAGGTACTTTCATCTCAAAGCCTGTGTTGCAGGTGCTTAGAACTTCTAGAAAACAGTATGGATGTGTTCCTGTGTGACTTGGTCTAGGCAGGGGGATTGGACCAGATGATCTTTCGAGGTCCCTTCCAATCCCTGATGACTCTATGATTCTATGATTCTAAATAAAACCCTCTTATAGCACATGTCAACATTTTCTATTGTATTTCTGAGTCAAAAAATCAGTAAGGTTTATGAATGGGCTTTTTTTTGTAATCTATATAGGTGTCTGGTTTCTGACACGTTTAGTTACAGCTCTTTGCATAATGATGAAGTCAAGATCTGGAGACTGGAAACAAGATCTCATGTAAGACTTTAAGCTGGAAGTAGAGCGTCCCTTATGGGCCATCCTTTCACTGTAATCCAAGGCTCATCCATAAAGATCTTATTTTCTAAGAAGTTCACTAGAAGGGATAATAAGGAAAAATGTCTTGGTGTGCCTCTCTCTTGGTTTGCCCGTGTTTTGGGCAAACTGTTCAATCACGCTCTGCAATTTATAGCATGTGTTGTCATTCTTGAGGCGTTGATGGCTTGTGATGCTGTGTACAAATACAGGTGGAATGTGTCTTCTCATCAGTCTCCTTGTGAAAAAAACTACTCCCTGGCTATAGTGTTTTGTGGTACAAGGTCTTCCTCCATGTTGTGTCTTCTACTCATTCATTTTGAGTATCTCTCCTTTCACTTTTAGTGACACATACCTGCTGTGAAGATGTGCTGTATGTCCTGGTGTCTTGGTGGGAATTGTATGTTATGCAGAGGAGTGTTAATCTGGTCAGACTTGTTCTTTGCTGAGGTTGTGCAGTCCTACTCACCTACAGCAGAGCAGTACCTCAGGGGCTCATTTGGTACTTGAGGGTGACTGCTAACAAAGGTAGTCTTTATGAAATGCTCCCTGGCAGCAATGTGCCTGTGAAGCAAAAGCAGCTATTAACTAAGCATAGCTTTGTAACAATAATAATTAACCCCCCAATGCAGTAAAGAAGATAAAATTCAATATAAGCAGCAACTTTTGCTGTCTGAAACAAAAGAATAAAAGTTTAAAGGAAAAAATTGACAATGGATTTGCTTCCGTATTTTTTCTTCTTTGTAATGTCTGTCTCTTCTCAGTGTTACCTTCTATGCTTCCATTTAACCACTAGAGAAAAATATTCTAGTCTGGACTACACTGGTTTGTCACTTCTCTTCTTACTTATTTTCTGGTGTTTTATGAACACTTCTGATTTACCATCTACGATATCAAATACTTGATATGTTAGACTGCGTTTCTGCGTTCACAGATTTTGCCACGTTTCCTTCCTTTCTTAATATCTGTCTTCACAGTTACTAAATCATTATCTTGTATATTATCCTGCTTCTCTTAGGCTTTATCTCTGTTTCACTCATCTTTTCCATCCCTGCTGCTGGCCTCCTTCTCTTGTCACCTCTTTGGAGTCTAAACCTAGCAATATGTCATCAAAGAAGTATCTCGTATGCATTGATTTTTTCCTAAGTGCAAGTGCTTGTCCCTTTAGTTCTGCTACTCGATCGTTGAGTGCCGTGAATGATAACGTTTGTAGATTGTTCAGTTTTGCTTCAGTACTTCTTCCCTTCATGGGCAAAATACAGTCTTGTCGCACATCTGCCACTGCTTGAAAGACCCCCGGTATATCACACAAGTGCTAATGATGATTTACTGTACCCAGATGAAAAGCTGACTTTAAGAAGAGGTTGTACACCATGTCTATGGAAACTGGCAGTTTCTTATCCTATCTCCACAAAGTTAGAATAATTTTCTCTGTTGAGGAGAGTAAATTAGCTCGGACTGCTGTCACCAAAGTGGTAATGATGCCTGAGCTAACTAGGTTAAATTAGTCTAGATAGCTCTGTGCTTCAGGGAACTCACTCCTGTGCAGCCAAATCCTTGGAATAATGAGATAATTGGGAAGCAGTCTCAGCTAATAATGGCAGAACCTTGCTTTTATAAGGTATTGCTGTATGCACTAGAAAACTGAGGTTTTTGATTTCATATTTTCAAGTGCATCAGCTCCATTCTTTAAAACTCAAAGGGATGGGGGCATGAAGTCAAGGCAATCAAAATTGTACATCACTGTTAAATGCAGTTGTAGTAGCATACGTGTTCTAAAGGGCTTCTTTGGAGTTATATTACCCGATTAACAGTGACTTTTCTGACTTCTTTCAATGGGAGGACGATGAAAATATTGTTTTTCTTCTTAAAATGTTTTGCAAGTCCCTTTGGTAGCCAAACCTCAATAGTAAATTAATTTACAGCTTCTGGTGTGTATCATGTAAAAGTATCCTGAGATACTTTTGTGCTTATTTTATGTGGGAGGTCAGGAAAAATGTATTTTTCATTTCCTTGCGTCTCAGAAAGCCAAATAGAATGACCAAGGATTCCATAGAGGTACTTGTCTGGATCTTCACTACCTCTTCATGTTGTCTCTTCCAGATTCCTATTGGATCTGGAACGCTTAAAGAAAATGGAGACTTTTTTTTGATTGGTTTGTCCCCTATTGATCAATGGTGTTTCTTTAAGCTCTGTTCTACAGCTGTTAAACAATGAATTTCTGGTGAGTGAGACAGAATTTTCATGAACAGCATGTGGAACTGACTGTGAACCAGATTTAGTTTCTTCCTTTTTTTAAGAAATAATTGACCTGACTCTGCCAATGGTAGGTCAAGTTGATCACCTCCATGAGATTGTTCTGGAACAAACAATAGGACACTCTTCTGACTGGTTGGGATTTTTCCTCCTAGCAGTATTTTTTGCCCTTAAACATCACTCTTATCTTTGCATTTTTACATTCATTAAAAATAAGAGGGGAAAGACCCACACAGTCGTGGGGAAGATCTATCAAGACTATTCTGAAAGCACACACTGGAGGCTTTCGGTCTGTATCCTGCCACTGAAGGAACAGCTGAGATTAAAATACGGTGAGTGCAATCATTAACCCTGTGATGCCTGAAGAGGCAAAGGTAAATTGTGCAGTGTGGTGGAGGCATTTCTTTTTGGTTGGTGAAGGTTAGATTCCATAGAAAATACAAGAAATCCTCTTTCAGTACTCTTGATGGACAAGCCTCTGCTCTGAGGTGTTTCAGAGATGGAGATGAGAAAGGTCAGCGGCACTGGCTGCTGTTGAAGTACTCCCTCAGGCCACAGCCAACAAAGGTCACCTGAACAGTGAGGTGCTTCAGCTGATGAGATACAAGCCCATTCTTGCCCCAAGAGCAATGTTCGGTAGAGAGCTGTGGAGTACTACTGGTTTTTTTGAAGGAGGCATATGACAGTGTGTTGCAGAAATGATGCAGATCTGTGTTAACTGAAGCACATCTTTTCAGTGCAGTCTCCAACAGGAGTAAGTGAAACCTGTCAATGTTTATCACCCTGAAGCCAGCATCTAAGGGCTGCACTGAGCTAAGGAGTACAGTGGCTTGTATATGCTGTGAGTGCGTATACTGTGAAGAGAAATGCTTCCTTATTTCAGGAAGCTTCCACCAGTTTGAGGGTGTTAGACCTGAAGTGGAACCATAAAAATGCCAAGGAAACTTGGAAAAACAAATACACAATTATTTCAAGTCAGGGTAGTGACTGTCTCTTCTGCCACACGCTGTCACAAAAACCAGCAGCATCTTCAGAGGGGCATAAAAATTTATAGCTCCCTCCACAAGTTTTTATTAATATTTTCTGCTCCTATTCCTTTTAGTGGAGGTACCACAGAGTCTATCATGTTTTAATGTGAAACATTTGTGCACATATTAAATCTGGTGATTGCTACCTGTCCAGCACCGTTGGGTAATGATTAGAATGATGGTTATCTGCATATTCTGTACACTAAAATTATAATAAAACCTTTGAATAGTGCATGTTGTTGCTGTTCTCCCAGCTCTGAGTGAGATATTACATTGGACTGTGATGGAATCAAAGTGCAAGGACGTCTGTCAGAAACAACCTCATGGCTAATATTTTCACATAAAATGTCTCTTTAATTTTATATAGAGTGAGAAAATGATTCTCATGTACGATTTCCCCTTGTCTCAACTACAGGCTTTTCCTGAGGAAAGGCAGTTGGCTTGAATTTTAACCCTTTGTCCCTTTCTTTGTTTTCTTTGGCTACTTGTACAGCAAAAACTATTATCTTTTAAATTAAAGCCAATTACATTACTGGCTGTCCATGTCTGACATGGACCATCGAAACTTAATTGCCACAAGGATTGCTTGCAAAAAAAAAAATCAAAGTTACCTACATAACCTGCAAGGTAAATACACTCTTTGATTCTGCAAGCCTATCTGATAACAGGTTGAAAGCAGGGAAAATGCAAGTAAAGTGGAGATGATAATGATTTTTTATTGGCATACAAGCAGCAGTATTGTTGTAAATACGATCTCACAGATTAAAACAATGTCAGCTCTAAAGATCTTAGAGTTTAATAGGATTTTGTTTTATTTATGACTTATTCCACACAGAAACAACACACACGTATCTATATAAGCTATGTACAAACTTTGGAAAATAAATAACACATAAAATAATTAGGATGTATCTAAGCAAAAGGACTGTGAAGTGTTTTTATTATGCAAGTTCATTGGCAGGTGGTTTAGATATTTGACAATGCCTTTGAATGAATAGAATTATTAGATAACTCAATATAAATGTTTCCAACTCCTTCTATCAACATTATCAGAATTAGAAATAGTATCATGGGGACTGGCTGATAAACATGAAGTAATTCAGTCATAAGAATACTTTCCAGCTTGTCAGCTGATAAAATAATTGAGCATGGAAAGTAGATAAAACAATCAAGTAGTATAAATATTCCCACCCTACCTCACATATGAGAAGAATTTAAAGTCCAAGCATAAAAATACATTAAAAAAAAAACCCTGCAGAAGTCTCTTAACACAAAACTGGCAAGAGCCAACTCGTCATTTTACAGATAAATTGCTTTTGTTGTTATTTCACTCTTGCAAAGCAAAGATTTGGTTGATTGCAGTGGAATTCTGACACCTGTGAAGCCCATTTTGTTTATTAGCTACAGTAGGTCAAAGCTTCAGCCTTTAACATTGCTGGTGGGGATCATGTTCCTTTTAGCTATAACCTGTATTGACTCCATCAGTCTTTGATGTGTTGGATGGACATTAATAGAGAGAACAAGTTATGCTATTGAAAACAAGAGGAAATGGTGTTACTGCAGTACATAAGGCTGTTTAGTGCTGGATCCAACATCTTCCGAGCTTAACGGCAAAGTTACTCCTGATGCCGGTGGAACAGGAAACATCAGGGGAATAGACATAACAATTAGTTTTGCTTGCTTTTCACACAGAACTGTACTCATAACAGGGAAGGGGACCTCTGTCAAAACAGAGAAACTTGTATAGACCAAAAATCATCCATAAAACCAACGACATACACTGAAAATAATCTAACCCTCATGAGACATTTAGTGACTAATGTTATTCCAGGTAAAGAAACTGAAACTTGTTACTGGTTGCATACGGCACTATTCAGTAAAAATTAGCTGTAGGTCTTCAGACTCTGACCTACATTTAGAAGGAGCAGAGGTAGATGTATTTCTTAATGTAGGTGTTCTTACTGCCTCTGGATCTTCAGTACAAGGGTCTGAGCTTGACATCCTGCAGGAGCGCGTGTTTGCGTGTATGTGTCCGTGCTTCCAGGGATTCAAGAGAGCAGAAAGGCAAGGTCATTCCCATCAGACTGGCAGGCAAATCCAAAACACAGGGAGATAATTGAAATAAATGGCAAATGGCTGATCTTGGAAGATTAAAATCAAGATCTTACATGCTATGCAGAAAAATGAAGTCTGCTCAGGACTGTTTCAGATCATCTCAGTTGCGTAAACAAGAAAGCTAAATGCTAATACTACAAGGGACCTAGGTAGCTGTTTAAATTATCTTGGTTGTATCTATGTCTTAGTTAGAGGTGTCCTTCCCTTTGAAAAAAACCGAGGCATAGGGGTAGGGATGGTGCTGGCACATGCACTAATAAGTACCCCCAATGTGCATGGCCAAGGGACTTTATAGGGTGCACCATGGAAACTGACAGTCCTGTAGTCAGGGGTTGGTAACCATCCAAGATTAGAGATCACACTTTGAACCCCACTTTGGATCCCACTTGTCCCACAGGTCAGAGCAGCTGTTTTTGACTTCTAGGCACATAAACATTTTCTGCAATTACATGCTTCAGAAGTAAGATACAGCACCTGCTCACTCCCCTTTTTAAATTGGAAAGGGATGCTCAAAAATGAAGCAATATTAAAACACCCCTAATCTAAACCTAAGTAAAACTTCCTGCATTTCCAACAGTGTCATAGTTTGAGTTTAATACTTCTTTTTACTAGGCTAAACTAGACTCTATGAAAATATAGAGTCAACGTCAAGCGAAGAGATTTTGGAAGGAAATTCAATTGTAACTCTGAAACTAATCCCACTGAGGCAGTGGTACTGTTGTAATTACAGCTAATGGACATGGAAAATTCTGGGTTTTTTCTTTTTGCCAAGAAGATGTTCCTGTATTACCTCACATAATTGTATAATTCAGTAGGGAGACCAAGGCTGTGGATATATTGCCTTTTCTTTTTTTTCAAAAGACGATGATATATATATATATATATATATTCAATTTTATGTCCCTAAATGTGCAGATGGATTTTCCAAGCAGTTTAAATTTGGTGTCGGCATTAGAATTTCATCCATAAAATCAATTTATTTTGCTGACTTGTTCGATTAGTTTGCAAAGATAATACGAGCTTGCAAGGAAACTTACGTGTCAGATGACTATAGAAATGTTACAGCTGGCTGAGTAGTAATGATTTTTTTTCAAAATAAAGTGCTGAGATTTTTGGCTTTTATTTGAAAAAGAAAATACTTATTTGTTTTGCTTTCAGGAAACATAAATGTGAATGTTATGTGATTAAAAGCAGAAGTACTTCTAGAAGAAGTGCAGCACCAATTTTCATATGTTTAGTTGAACAGTGAGAGGAGAAAATAAATATTTTGACACATAACAGACTTAAAACATCCAACAAAGAAATTGGAAAATAACATTTATATATTTTTTTGTGCAGTGGTCATCTGGGTTGCCGTTCAAAGAGCGTGTACTTTTTAATCTAAGAAGAGAATCACAGTTGCTTGAATTTGTAATCTATCTGAGAGTCATTTTGAAAGTTCCATTTCTAAAAGTCGTATTTAAAGATGCAGATGTTAGTAAGGTGGATGTTTTGGACCGACATCCTTTTAAAATCTCTTGTGGAGGCAGAAAGTTCACCGCATAATAGTAGAACAAGGTATCACAGGCTATTAATATACAGGCAAACCTTTAGAGAAAGACACTCCTCGTTGACTAGCTGCACTAAAAAAAGAGATTCAAATTACATGAGCCATGAAACCTTATGCTTGGAGAAATAGGTAGATACCCATCTATGTTTTGGCAGAAATTTAGGTTTATGACGTAGAAATCTGTGGTTGCACACAAAGTAAGAGTTTCAGAGCTTATTCTGACATATTCTACTCTGACTATTGTTAAAAGCAGGACAAAACCTGTGTGAAATTGTTTTGAGTAAGTCTTGTGATCCTTCAAAAAAAAATTCAGGCATTGTGCTCTGCAGCTACAGAGCCTATTATAATATGTATAGCACAGTCCATCCATTCAGTAAGACATACTTAAGCCACTGCTAAGTTATATAAATCAACAAATGTTGCAAGTGGTGATCACCAAGGAGTTTCTTCCTAATGAACAAGAGGTTTGTTGTCCAATTGTTTCGTTGCGCTCTCGATAAAATATAGCCTTTTAAAAATACTGATAGTTCAGCCTCTGTGGTGGTGGCAGTGGTGCATTTTATTGTGTTGATTTTAAATTTATTGTTAAAAGCTATAACACGTCATTTATACTGTTGTTCTGAAACACATTATGGTAAAAACTAATTTTTCCTTGCCAGAGAGTGCAGGTTAATGCTACCAGCTTATCTGTGGTGGCTCTGAACATCCATGTAAATTACGTGCTGGTTGGATGGATGGACAAGGAAAAATCAGCTTGTAGACAGAGCAAAATGAAACCCTGTATACAATGTCCTGAATAATTCCTTTTCATTCACACAGCACTGATTATATAGTTATATCTTCTTCTCCATTTAATTTAGGAATAACTGAATGCGGTTAGATCAGCTGTACCTAATTGTCTACTACTTCCAGATGAGAGAAAAAAGCTCATGAGAACAAAAACCATTAAGAAAAGATGCACATGATTTGAGGATAATTGTCTTAAGCACTAAGTATTTGACAAGAACACTAATGTGTCCAGCAAGATTGACTTGCCTTCCAGTTATTTTGAAAGAGTCACAGCACAATGATCCCTGCTCATTTCATATGGATCCCATACAGCTTGTGCACAACATACCATTTAATAAATCTGCTTTAGGAAGATACGTGCAGTTTTGCATCTCATGGAAGTATGACATCAGATTTCATGGTCTTATCCTATTTTACGACGTGTTCCCCAGTTGCTGTAGCAACGCCGTTGCTATGGATTACACAGTGGGAGTCAGAAGGGTCAGCAAAGATCAGAGCCCCGCCATTCTTCATTCAAAGGCAATTGTCCCTGAAAAATGTGACTTGCTTCAATATTTAAGGCCTGGGTACTGATATTAAACTGGAATTATACTTCTGTTAAAAACCTGTAATTAACCTTGTCTTCAGCTCTAGGTCACACATTAATAGCAATTTCATAAAGTGGACATTCCTCTGTCTTTCATTCTTGAAAGCCTAGACAGGTTTTAAATACTATGTCTCTTGGAAAAATACGTGGGTAATTGTTGCAATTTATTTTATGTCATTATCTAAGCTCCTGAGACCTCACATTCCCAGCTCCTCTCCCTGAGGTAATTGCATACATCTTGGGAATGTGCGAAATGGTGTTAATATTCAGTGCACCATGCCTTTTCAGGGGATCAGCAGCCTACAATGGGCCACTGTCTAGAGGTTTCTCTGCAGGCACTATTTTTGGACAAGCCTAATATGGAGCAGTTCTTTATAGAATCTTTGTAGTTCTAGGGTGTTTAATGATTTCCCAGATACCAACAAAGTTTTTCATGGGTTCAGTTGTAAAGGTGTACTCTGCATTTTGGTGATACAACTGGCATTGCCTGATAGATCCTATCAATATGTTCTTGCTTTCCTCAAACAAGAGTCAGTAGTACCATTTCTATCTGAAAGTCATTATTCTGCTTATTGCTTGTTTAGTAATATTTATGCCCCCTCTGAATTTTCTGGAATATAGATTTGCTTATATAGATCATGCTTCAGATTCAGAATTTTAGGATGTAATGACTGGACTTTTTATACTCTTGTACCTTGTGTTGTCATAACCTTGTATAAGCTGCATTAAAAAACCAAGATATCCCCACTCAAGGGGAAAGCAGAGAACAATGAAGTTCCAAGTGCTTAAAAGCATTAGAATTGAATTTATTTCCTGTAGAATTTAACTTGAAAAATAGTACAAGTGACCTAATTTCCTGCTTCTTTTACAGCATCTGTTGTAACCACGTGAGATCCAACTTCTTTTAAAAGGTAGAACGAACGTGGCCATCAAAGCATTTTCCTTTGTGCTTCTTGATTAGAGCCCCTGACAAAGAATAACATCATTCTCATCTCTTAAAGAAACAGCGGTTAATAACATTTCTTGCTGAAGCAGTTAATTACTTTACTCACTTAGTTTGTAAGTTGTCCTTGAACAGCCCTGTGAAACCTTCAGGTACACTCGTTTAATGGACAAAACAGCTGCCGCACTCCACGGTTACAATTTCCCTTCTTTGAAAGGAGTAATGAACTTTTTTAGTAATCAAACATACTCAGAGGAAGAAAAATAACACAGCACTTTTGTTTGATCAAGCTGAAGCTTTCCAAACCCTCCTCCCTAATAGAACCTTTAAAGTAAAACTTCTATGTTGTCATCTATAAATCCTGAGCAGTTATCTGAAGTCTGGTGACTCACTAGAAAACCTCCCAAAATATTCAGGATTCATCTCACCCATCAATGGTGTGGGAGTGGAGAACATGGTTTAAGTTTATTGTCTAAAACCGATCCTGAAAAGGTGTTTAGCATGGATAGACTTTGGAGGGGAGCTCCTAGTGCTGTACCCCAAAGCACTATGTCATTTGCTAAGGAAGTAAGTCTTATTCTGCCGAGATTTTTCTTGTTTTCATAGGCTGAAATCTTGCTGTAGATTTCAGTGGAGATCTCGTTTTTGAGCAGTCCTATATATTCTCCTTTCTCCCTTGTATTTACCTTACCTGATAATTTAAGGTATCTTAAATAAATGCTAAGCTGTGAGTGTTCTTATGACATCAATGCTTTTTGTCATGGCTGAAGAGACAAGGCTTGCTTTCCTCTGAAAGGAAATGTAACGGTGGTACATGGTAGTTCTGTGGCTCTTAATCAGAGGTGTGGCTTCTCATAGAATCATAGAATCATAATGGATTGGAAGGGACCCCAAAAGATCATCTAGTCCAATCCGCCTGCAACAGCAGG
>JAOXOE010028815.1:0-15484 GCA_028565055.1 Phoeniculus purpureus
TTCCCTTCAGTAGGGAGTCTCCTATAACAATGACCCTTCTAGGTTTCTTTACAGGATTGGTCTTGATGGCTGACCTGCGGCAACCAGTCTTTGGTGCAGTTACTAGGCTCTTTGAATCCTCCTTCTTGCTAATGCCCTGTTCCTCCTGTAGAGCATCATATCTATTCTGCAAGTGCACCGTAGGTGGTGGACTTCCTAAGGTAGCACACTTGCCTTGTTTGTGTTTATTCCACCAAACAGAGACCTAGACACATTGATCCTGCTCCTGTAGGTTACTACATGGAGGCTGAGACACTTGCTGTAGGGAGGTTGTTGGACCCCCTGAGCCACTAAGTTAACCCTAGATCAGGTTTTGTAGAGATTACATTATGGAAATAGTCAATTTCCCTTTCGCAATCTCTTATAGCTCTCAGCCTTTCCACCTCCTCTTTTAGCTCAGCCACCATGTTCATCAGGTCTCTGATCTGCTCACACCTAACACAGGTGTTGCCCCTGCCATCCTCCATATCCAGTGCCAGGTTCCAGCACTCACTGCAACCACCTGCCTGAACTTCTACATGATTGTGTGTGGCCTGTGTTTGTTTGGGTGTTTGGGTGGCCACTGTTTTTCTACTGGCCTTTGTCCAAGTAGTCACCATGTCTTGTGGTAATAGTAAACCATTCTTTTTGTGAAAACAGCTATGTAGGCACGCAGCCCGCAACTCCTCTCACAAAAAGAGCAAGAACTCACCCTAATCTGGGCTAAGTTTTGGTTTTCCCGCGATCCGCGGCAATCTTCACCCCCACTATGTCACCATGTATCCATGAAGACACGCAGCCTGCGACTCCTCTCACGAAAAAAGCAGGAACTCACCCCAATCTGGGCTAAGTTTTGGGTTTTGTTCACTGTAAATAATAGCATTAGTTACATTTGCATTTGGGATATATAAACATTACATGATGTTCACTGATAACCTGAGTGAATTTTTTTATTAATGTGTTTAATGTTAGAAGAGTACGTCCAGGTTGAAAGGATCAGGTTTATGTGTTGTCAAAAAGAGATTATTTATTTCTTGGGGGATTTACAAAATGTCACAATACAGGTCCCTTCCAATCTCTAATGATTCTATGATTCCATGATTCTATACCATAACATTGATTCTGATAGCTTCTGATTCCTTTAAAAGAGCTTTACAGGAAATGTACTTGTGTAGATATGTTTGATATGTGAAATAAGACAGTAATGCACGTGTCTGATTTTGCAAATGTGGATAAGCATCAGAATATTTCAGTGTGTTGTGTTCTATTGCAAGTTGTCAAACCTCTCATCTACAGGCTCTTTCTTTTCTTGTACCTTATTTGGTGTTCAGAGATTTTACTCATACAATTCCATTCACAGTGCCTCTACAGACTGACCGTCAGTGGATCTGTGTAATCCTAAGTTCATGGCAACCTACACTAATACTCATCACTCAACTGTTTTGGTTTAGACTGGTCACTTGTTTCTGTAGGCAAGTAGAGCAGGTTTCTCTGGTTCTCCTGAGCATCATCCCAGACTTAAAAGTATGTGTTAGAAATTTGGGAGTCTTATTTTTGCTGGTGGTGTGAGCTAAAAGGTTTTAAGTATCCTGTTCAATAAAAATTTGAGGTACAAATGTTGACGTTAGAATTTCTGTAACCAGAAAAGCTGTAAAATAGTCCAGTGTTGTGATATTTAGCCATTGCATCCTGTCCAACTTCACTTCTTTGGTGTTTTTAAGTTGTGTAGCTTCTGCCTATGTTTCTATACCAAAAGAAGTGTCACTAGCAGGTCAAGGGAGGTGATTTTCCCCTTCTATTCTTCTCTTGTGAGACCTCACCTGGAGTACTGTCTCTAGTTCTGGAGTCCTCAATATAGGACTGCAGAAGGACATGGAACTGTTGGAGCATGTCCAAAGGAGGCCACAGAGATATCAGAGCACTGGAGCACCTCTTCTATGAAGAAAAGCTGATGAAGTTGGGGCTGATCAGCCCGGAGAAGGCTCCAGGGAGACCTTATAGCAGCTTTCCAGTGTACATGAAGGGGGCCTACAGGAAAGCTGGAGATGGATTTCTTATGAAAGACTCTAGTAATAGGTCAATGGGGAATGGTTTCAAATACAAGAGGCTATATTTAGATTGGATCTTAGTATGAAATTTCTCACTGTGAGGGTGCTGAGGCACTGGAATAGATTGCCCAGGGAGGCTGTGGATGTCCCCTTCCTGGAAATGTTCAAGGCCAGGTTGGATAGGGCTGTGGGCAACCTGGTCTGGTGAGAGGTGTCCCTACCCATGGCAGGGGGATTTGAACTAGGTGACTTTTGAGGTTCCTTTCAAGTTAAACCATTATATGAATCTATGATTCTGAAGGCTTTTTGTCTTGCAGGCTGGTCAGTCCTGCTATCTACTCAGAGCTCCTCCTTTACAATTTCGTTTCTGTCTCCTTTTTACTTTCCTTGAAATTCCCATCCTACCTGCTTCCATCAGTCTGAGGACTCCTTTAAGAAAACATTTTAAGGAGATTGTTCAGCTGTGATACCCAAAATCATCCACTGCTTTGTTAATGGCTTTTCAGTATTGATCTGTCAGGTACATAATTTGCTTTCCTGGACTGCGATTCACTGTATTCCAGACATAATAAAAAGAGGAGGTTTGAAATTGACAAAGATACATGTTTTTCGCCAGTTCATTTGCAAGTTGTGTTATTGCTGTGACTGACTGAATGTGTTGATTTACATGCAATGAATTCAAGACAAATGGCTAAAGCACTTGCTGTCTGGAAGCATGGTTGTAACCCCATCAGAAGATTGCTGTTTTCACAGCACGAGTGGGTAACTTCCATACAGAGCATCTTGTATACTGCTTCATTACAGTCAGCTTCCAGCTGCTGTGCTACTGTTAACTGGTGCAAATGTCCATAAAAGCTTAGTAGTATAGACTGGCAGTTCAGGAACTCCTTTGTGCATGGCTCAGCCGTACCTGCTTCAGTGGACAGCGGCCTTCAGAAGACGTGTGAGAGAACTTGGCTTAGTAACAAATTTCTCCATCTAATGTGCCTGAGTTTGAGTCAACCTCATGCAGCTTTTAAGGAAGATAGAAGCCGTAAGTGTGTGTGTGCTGTGACCTTTAGAATTCTGTTCAGTAAGAATTTCTCTGTCCTTTGTAAGCATGTTATCTACTATTAGTGTGAATCCAGGTTTGTATCTATAATGTTCCAAGATTTTAGGCATCTAGATATGTTCATACAACTAATTATCACTTCACTTCTTTCAGCTTTCTGTTGTTTTAGACTCAGTCCTTGTGGTGAAGGTTAAGTTTGCAGTCACAAAGACCAAAGTATGTTTTCTCAAAAGTACTTACACCCTGCAACAGATCTGTCCAGACTTCTTAGGGGTTACAGAGAGGATCAGTGATTCGGTACACTGTCCAAACAAGTCTCACCACTCTGCGTTCAAGTGATTGAATCAGTGCATATGACTGGGCATCTGAATGTGAACAAGTGCACAAGGAGGTGTTCAAATACATGATGAGCCTGGGTAACTCTACACTAATTTTGGGCTTGGATACAGACTTTCAAATAAGTCAAATGAAGAGATGATATTTTTATGTGTAGTTATTTCAGCAAAATCCTATCCTAAATCCTAAGCTTTTCTGCTATTCTTCTGCCTTTGGGCATGGCAGAACATTCCATCCCGCCTATGACTCAGACCAAACATCCGGCTGTCATTTTAACTCAGACAACTGTCTAGCTCTTCATGCTTTGGTTACGTCTCTGTTAAAGACTCCTTTTTGCATAGTGTCTTCCACACCATTAAAAAAACTCATTCAGTTTCCTATTACCTTCCAGCTGGAGCTTTGTGTCTGTTTTGTTGCCTGAAAATACAGAACTCTGAAGTTAGTGGGACCTGCTGAGTGGAAGGGACAAAGCCCCGGTCTCTGCACATTATTTACTATCACTCTGAGTTCCAGTACCCAGCACTGGTGCCCACAGAAGTAGCATGGGGAATTTATACACTGGAGACATTATTGTCTTATGTCCTGAGTCCTACCCACCCTTCATTCAGATTTATCAGTGGATTTATCGGTATGTTATTTCAAATAAGCTTGTGTAAGCTAACTGGATTTCTTTGTGAAACAGAGCAATTACATTTCAACATTGCATTACAGTCTGGATGTGAGTAACTTTTTGACAAGCCAGTGCAACTTTTCAGAAAGGTGGACCTTCTCCATGTAAGTAAATGAGCAAACTCTCTGACACCTTGCTGTTCTATTTTATGCAGTCATCTCCCACAAGCACTGGATGTTTTTTATTGTGTACCTGTAGGAACTGTGAGTGGTTGTAAGAGAAAGAGTAGAGTTGTGATTTAAAACCAACAGCAAGCTTAAGTCTTAATGCACTGTCTTTTCAGAAAGACTTAGCAGGATGCAGTGAATAAAATATGACCACCCCATTTCTGTATTAAAGGTAGGAGAACAAGTGTAACAGGAGAGGTAAAAAATAGCAGTTCTGAAAGCTCTTCCGAGTTGTCTCCTCCTTGCTAAGATAGAACCCAAAGCTAAATTAGTTTTCACTGAGCAATGGGGAATTGATAAGCTATGAACAAGCTGACCAGCTGCTTTGATTTGTGGATGAGTTCTGTCAAAGTCCAGAGGTGGAATACACATTTTCCTTCACTGACTAAGTGGTAAAAGCCATCAGTGCTGTGGACAGCTCAAAATAGAGAATCTGGAAATCCTGGAGAAGTTTTTTACTTGGGGCTGGGTCTGTCATTCAGCTGGCAATCTGAGAAGTGCAGATTATCTTGGCAGGTTCAAAGAGTCTAGTTCCAATGCAGTCTACATTTATTAAATAAATAAATATATAAAATTATATAATTTACTTATTTATGTTATGCTAAAATGTATGTGCCTAGGTGTCAGTTTAAGTTCTTGTCAGCACACAAACATTAAATTGCAAAGTTACCTCTGAACTTGAGATATTTCTAACACACCAGTGTTTTAAAATTGTAGTTATTTATATTTAGATTGGAAGTGTTTCTTTAGCATCTTTACTGCTCTGAGACCTAATTTAAGACACACCCATTTAAAAGTGTCAGCTTTAATTTCTCATTGTTTAATTTTCAATATGATACATCTGGTTTTAAAGTGCTTTAAAATCTTAGAGAACTACTATAATTATTAATAATTTAATTCGTTATTCATTTAAAATGTATTATTTAATCATAAATCACCTTTTCTTGTTCTGTTGTGTAACTACCAATTAGTTTGCTGCCTGCACTTCATTCATCTTGGAAGTCAGAGACCAACCCCTATACCTACAGTTAAGCATCTTTGCAAATACCTGATGGGGTTTTTTTGCAAATACCTGGTTTGTGGATGCAGTTAAAAAGTCAAAATGAAAGTTTGAGTGCTGCTGCCAGACAAGTTGTTTGTTTCTTCTTTATCCACATTTAGATTGAAAACCTTAGGTAGAAGCAGAAAATATTTCCATTCACCCTGCTGTTTGATGAGATGTATCCTAACAAAGTTTCACATGACTGTTGAGAGAGGTTCACTTATAAACGTGACTGTTAAGAATTTCTTTCCTTATTTCCTTTGGAAGATAACTCTTTTCTATGTACTTCTGAAAAACAAGGTGAGAAGTTTTAGTAATTACTACGATTTATCTACAGAATGATGGTGCCGGTAGTGTATTTGTTGTCTGGTGGCATATCAATACTTTTACCAGGTAATAGCAAGAGCTACCATCCTATTTAGAAGGGTCTGATGTGGATAAAATAGTTCATTTTTCCCTCAAAAGGAATGTAAATTATGTGCAAATTAAGCCCTGCCCTTTTTTGGCTCCTGGCCCAGCCACCAGCTACAGAGGAGCAGGAACACCAAAAGCACTTGTCAACATCTCTCTTTGTCCGACAGTACCTGAATTCCCTGTGATTGTTCAGCAAATAGGAGTCTTCCCATCTTACTTGGACAGGAAGGACTGGGAGAACACACTGACATCCAGGATTCTATTAAAGGTACTTACTACTATTTTATTTTTAAGAGCCTGGCATGTTTCACTCTTAACTTCTTATAGCAAGTAATTTCTGCATGTCTAGCATTTGAAATGACAGTAGGAGAGCTAAGACTATCTCACACTGTATGAGATGTAACTATGCTCTTTGTGCAGAGTACATTAATAAATGAGAATAGCTCCTGTAAGTACAGAGAAACAAAGATTCTGGAAACAAGTACTTTCTTACAGGAAATTGTTTACCTTCAAAATTTGATAATTTTCTAATTCCATGATGCAGATCAATATGTGAATGCTATTTGTGCTTTTTAAGAGAGAGGTTTCTAGTAACATTTTCAAGCTTTTTTATACGATCTCCAGCTTATTTAAAGTGTAAGGATATATTAATGGCAAATATTCATATATATCCCATTTTAAAAATATCTTCTTATGCTGTCTGTGACAAGTTTGACCTTAGTTCTCCTGACAGTGTATAAAGAGGTGCTTTCCTACTGAAGATACGACGAAAGAATTTTATACAACTTAAAACTAGTGTGTAGCATAATCTAGAGATGCAAATTTAAATGTCTTTGAACAGGAGAGCATACTGGTTTATTCTTAATTTATTAGTGCTAATTTAAAGGATGTTTGGAAATGTGGATTACTTTTTATGTTTGAAATGTGAGGATAGTTTTCAGTGTAAGAAGCCTGTATTTTCCACTGTGTTTTGCCACTCAGCTTACTGAATTTATGTTAAAACCATAAAACAACATGGAAAATCTGGCACTTGTTTCTGAAGTCTAGAGAACAACGTATAAAATGAGAAGAATTTCTTAAGGCAAATGACAAAATAATAATGAAGCAATGGCAAAAAAGTCTGCAACTTTGTGTACTGTGGGCTGCATTTTCAGTTGCTTTTCTAGTATTTTTTTGGTCACCCTGGAAGTGATGCAGCTGCAGTTATCAATTGTGCTCAGTTCCTGCATAGTCTCTGTTGAACCCTGCTGTAAATGGCTGAGAGCAAACTATGTTTAATCACCTGTGACTGTGGAAGATGATGTACTCTTTGCATGGGGATGCATTCCAACTATAAGTAAATTATAGTAATTTGTAGGAACTGGGTCTATATTCCTATATTAGACTGGTAGGCACCCGGTTTGCCTTTGTCTTTGCAGTGACTTAATTTGACTCATTTCTGAAGTCATTGTTTTGGATTTCTTTTTGGGGACATAGGAGCCTAGATCCTAATGTGAAAAGGCCACACAAGGAATCAGGACAGTAGGAGCTGTGTAGAAAAATTAATGGGACTAATATCCCAGAGTCCATTGTGAACTGGAATACTAGTGATCTAACTGCAGAATATGAATGAACTTGTAAAGGGAAGTGATTATTGTAGAATAAACTGATTTTTAATAAGAGTTAGGTGTACAGATGGGTAACTCCTGTGGAACTGCTTATCACAGAATTATATTCTTTTCAGTTTTCCCAAGCAGATGAACCCATGGGGCAGATAGGTTCTCTCTTCTGTTCCTTGCCAGTTTAGCTGTATCTGAGTGTCCAAATGAGAACAATATGGACAAAGGTTCACATGAACTTGCCAGGAAGCTAAATGTATTTAGTGTGTGACCAGAAAAATTTTAAATGGTAATAAATGTTTATAATTACTGAAGAACCCAAATGTGAACTAAAGTGGATTTCAAAAGCAGAATCAATCCTTCCTTCTATTCCATATATTTTGTTTTTTCCTGACTAACAGCAGTTTGGCATTAATATATCAGAAGTTCGTAAGCTCTCAAGGATAACACGTTTGATACACCAACCATTCAAAATGTAGTCATACTTGTTAAGGATAGGTAATTATTATGTGTCTAAAATCTTGTCATTTCTCTTCATTTCTACATAATATGAAACTTGTGCATATGAGGAAAAGACTGTGTCTTGGATTAGAAAAGTATTCAGACTCATTACTTATTGTAACTAGAAAACCCATAATTGTTTTAAACATGTTAACACAAATTTAATATAAAATTTTTTAAATAAAAGTTGTGTAGTCGCAAAAGGAGCACTGTAAAAGAAAGTTACTGAAATTACTCAGATCTCAGAGTATTACGCAGGAATTTTCAGGAGATTTTATATCTTGCAGTCATGATGAGAGAAGGACCCACAGAAGACCCCCACAGCAGCCAACCATGTGAGAGCAAACTAAAGGAGCATGCTGGAGCACTCGTTAACAGGAGCAGAAAGACAATGGTGACAGGAGGTGGAGGATACCTGGGATACAATCTCGGATGTGCTCTCGTTAGGTCAGGAATTGCTGTTATTCTATTTGATGTAAAGAAGCCTAAATGGGAAATTCCTAATGGAGCAGATTTTTTCAAGGTATTTTGAAATTAAATATTTAACAGCACTAAAATAAAGTTCTGCTGCTTTTATGCAACTAGCAAGGCTTCCTCTGAAGGAATTTTGATAGACATATTTCTTGAAAAGCCTTTAAGGCCAATAAGAAGTCATAGTAGCAGGTCGTCTCATGTATAAGTAAATGATTAAGAGATAGCAGACAGCCCAAGTGATCAGTTCAGTGTGACGTCCTCGAGTTCTGTATAGAGAGGTATCATTCAACAAGTTTGTAACTCATCTAGGTGAAGGAGTGAGCAATGTAATGACAAAGTCTACTTCTTGGGGAAATTATTTCAAGTAAAAAGGTGAGAGTGATCACAGATGTATAATGATTGCTGGTCAGAGAAAGACTGAGGAATCTGGGACCTTCTAGTCTAAGAAAGAGATGAGTTGGGAGCAGGAGAGCTCTGCAAACTATGAGTGGCATTGAGAAAGTTACGGATAAATTGTTCACTGCCTGTGCCAGTGCAAGAACAAAGGGACATCACAGGAAATGAGGAATCAGTTCAATAAAAATAATAATAAGGGGTTTTTTCCATGTAGTGGGCAAAAGCCATGTACAAAGCCTTGCCAAAAATTTAGTTCATTGGAGGTTACTCAATAGGTAAGCTACACTAGGCTCAAAAAGTCTACTGAATGAAAGTACTTAGAGACTGGAAGAGTATTCTGGGGGAGAGTGTCACATGCTTGCCCTGTTCCTGTTCTCTGTTGGGCACCCATTTCTGAGCACTGATTCCTTTTGATTATTACATTTCAAAGAATTTGTGATGTCTGCAAAAGAGAAGGAATGAGAGACCTCCCTGTTATGGGGAGAACTGGAGCAGAGTGGCACACTAGCACTTCCTGCACACTCCTATTACCCGGCACAAGTTCTGACTAGACACAGGGTATCGTTCAGATGATCTTGTCTGAGCAGTTATTTTAAGAACTCCGACACCACCACTAGAACTAGAGTGTTGATGGCAAAGCCGGCAGTAATCCCCAGGCTATCAAAGTGATGCCAGATTTTCTCCTGGCTACATCACCATGTGAAACGGGCAGTAGGGGAGGCAAAGTGAGATGCAGGATACTGCTCAGCACAGCTGAAGTGGCCAATACGCCAGGCTAAGTAGACCTGTAGTCTGACCCAGGATGGTTGTTCTTTTGTTCAATTTCATAAGTAGCTTTTACACAATATAGAAGTGTTATTGAGGAGCCATTCAAAAACAATAAGCTTGATTTGCGAATTATATAAATCCACATCATTTGATTTAAGTTTGGGGTAGATGGCAGTTTACGCATTCTAAAAGAAACTCAGAAGATCTGACAAATTACTTCCTGAGTACAAAGTTTTTTGTAATTCAATTTAAAAAGAACAAATATCAGAAAGTATGGGTGAATTACCTAGCAAATGGAACTATGGAATCCTAGTAAATAAAGTATGTCACTTCAGAGATGTGAACCTGGATTGGTGTGTCGGTATTTAGTACAGTACAGTGTTCAGTGGTACTTAGAATTTATAATAGTTACATGTTATAGTTCTATATATACTAAATATACTGACAACATTTATAGCACACCAATGTACACTTATTTCATATTAAAAGGATATACAATATTAAAAGGATATTTAATTTTGTACAAAAATGTAATTCAATTTATCATGCAGTGCAGGATATAAAGCTTAGGTGGGCAAAGATACATTTGTCCAGGGTGCGTAAGTCGGATCTGAAGATGGTAACAGTAAAGGTGTTCTCTTATTTAGTGATTCCATGGCAAGGAGCTGAACCCCTCCTACTGTGATTTATTGTCCCCAGGGCTTGTTTCTTCTGCCCTTGAGCATATGCTGCTCCTATTCAAGTCAAACAAGTTTTGCCAGCCTGCTGGGTGCAGGACTAAGTGTGAAAATACGCATTATAATTGAAGCCAACAAGAGTCATATTTGTTTTGCAACAAAATACCGACAAAACTCTTAGTCATGGATTTTTCTCCATGTTTATAATGTTTTCTTTAATGCTTGTTTAGTATTGTGAAAAACAGATCAGAATTATTTCAGATTCTCCTTAGTAGCTACAGTTAATACTAACTCTGCAGAGAATACAATGAACTCTACCAGTCAAAAATCCATCCTTGTCTTATCTTACAGGGTGATGTGAGGGATTATGATGCAGTGTTCAAAGCATGTGAAGGAGTTGACTGTGTTTTTCACGTAGCTGCATGTGGAATGTCAGGATTAGAACAAGCAAGTATAATTTTCCTAACATTTTATATTTTTATTCTTGTGAAAGCAAAAATATTTCTGCGTGTAGCAAAGAATGAAAGTGTTTGATATATATGTCAGCCATAAGCTAATTATAAAGATCAAGTGATCCATACAGACAACAAGGGAGATACTCCTTAAATAATGTGTCAAAGTATGAAACTAAGGTACCACACGGAATACTCTAGAAAAACTACTTCACAGATTTAAGATCTTGAATAAGAAGACATGTATCCTTTTTCTCTCAAACTTGAAGTGTGACAATATTGCTCTAGAAATAAGGTTGATGCATTTTCTTTTTATGAACTCATAGTCATGAGACCAGCAACTCAATATAGTTATGCTAAATAATAGTGATTCATTTGGGGGCTATTACCCAAAAAGTCATTAAAATACTGGTTTATTTATAGGAATAGCACAGATTGATACTGAAAAATGAATTTGTGAAAGCTTTCAGGGAGAACTCCTGCCTGTAATTCCTGTTTCAGTGAATTATCTAGGCTGGGACAAAAAACCAAAGCATTATTATTTCCTTAAAGATGCGTTTTATCTTTAACTTTTCAACTTTATATATTTTTTCAACTGTATTTATTCATACACTGAATTAGACAATAAAAATGAAAACTGCTAGAAATCACTCTGTGTCTGACAGAGAACTATAGGACAGACATCCTAAATAGGCCACAGCTGTCCCAGGTCTGGCTACTATGATTATTGCAATTGTTGTGACTATGACTTGTTCAATTAATTAGATATTGTGCAAATTCTATTTCTAGCTTCAAAAGAAAGAGCTGATTGAATCCGTAAATGTCGGTGGCACAAAAATAGTCATTGATGGTATGTACCTAGATCTTCTTTCTTTGTGTCTGCTCTAAACTATTAATTAAAGACCATATTAATTGGATATTTCCTGTGTTGATTTGGCAGTAAAATGAGGATCTTCTTCCCTTCCTTTCAGAGTATGATGTAAAGCTAGGTGTACAGGTTCCATTAAAACTGGTAGATTTGCCACTGGTTTGAACCTGGAATATGTTTTCAACCTTGGCAGAACAGTGTAAACTCTCCATATACTGGTTATTTTTTCCAGTTACTTCATGTACTGGCGAAGTTGTTACCCTCTTTCCTTGTAGACATAACATGAGAGATGTTCTGCCATTTGTTGTGTTGTAAACATACATGTGCTAAGTATATTCAGCTATTATTTTCTGTCCTTTCTGTTCCTCTGTCTAAATGAGATCCTTTTTTATTAAATACTGATTTATAACTGCTGTATCTGTGTTAGATTTCTTTCAGTAAATTCAGCTAGACAAAGAACATTTTAAACTGTGCTATAAATACCAAAGTATACAAAATGGCAAGAGCAATTTTCTTAGACCCATTTCCATGCTGCCTTTGGGTTATTACTGAAAAAACCAGAAATAATTAGAGTGAAATGCTAAGCAGGTAAAAATCTAAATGAGTTAGAGGAAAAAGGTTATCACATATTCCAGTCTCCCTACCCCAACCTCTGAACCCACAGAAACATTCAAATTTCTATAGGCTACCAACAAAGCAAGAATCTGGATGGAGCACGAGCCTGTAGTCTCTGTATTAATAACAGATTTTATTGCTGTATTTTGTTTGAAATACTTACAACACAATAACTACACTTCAAATAAGTTGATGAGCAACTCACTGTTGTGTAGATTCTAAAAATTCCTGACTTTGAATATTAATTCAGTTAATCTTTAGGAGTATCATTACATTGAAAAGTAATTTATATCCAAATTTGCAATGATACACATGCAGCAGAATTTAGGTTTAATGTCTTAAAACACAAATGGAATCTATAATTAAGATTCGGTTTGTAAATAATATTAATTTAGTTTGTATCTAAGGTACTACTGGTTACATGCCAACAGCATGTTTCCTGCTAACATGTCATTTGTCAGATGGAGACAAATAAGGTTTTGTCACACACCAAACAGAGCCAGCCCATCTTTTTATACCTCTTTGCTTACCTGCACAGGCATCCATGAAACTGTGGTGCCAGAAGCAGTACTGCTCTCTGCTGAAATAAGGGCTACATGGTGGTCCACAGCCAGGCTGCTCTCTAACAATACTTGGCGCTACAGGACAGGCAGTTTTCACTGCTGTTTGGTTGCAAGAAATGTTCTTACTCATCTGCTCTTATTCATTTTGTAAAATTAACATTTGAAGAAATGTTTCTGAAGTAAAAGAGGGATTTTTTCCTTTGACAAGTCAATTCCTCTGTCCACCTGATGGCTACAATCCAGTGTAGCAGTTGTAGTTGCAGGTACCTAATTATAAAATGTTTGCTGAGCATATTGTTTAATTTTATATAGCAGATATCTGGGATGAAAAATTCTACCTGAAAGATTATATTATATCGTAAGTTAATGTTAAAAGACTAATTTTTCAACAAATTGTAATGTTTGTTTTCAAAAAGAGAAGCTGCCAGAAAATGACTTGTTTCTTGCTCTTTGTTTTTGTTTTTAAATTATGCCATTGTAGTCTGCAAACAAAGAAATATTCCTAGACTGATATATACCAGTACAGTGAATGTGGTATTTGGAGGTAATCCTATTGAAGAAGGAGATGAAGAAACTGTGCCATATTTTCCACTAGAAAAGGTACGGTGTTCATGGCATGGCATTTACTGTGCTGTAAAGGATAAATTACGTGAATGCTGTTCTGAGAGCAGAAACTGTTTTAGTATAGATCCTATCAAATTTCATTATATTATTTTTTGTTAATAAAAACTGACCACTGATGGATGAAGAAATACTAACACCATAGTGGCTTTAATCTCCTGTAACTAGACAGTGTGAGATGATAAAATACCTAAAGATTAATAAGAAGATTGGAATATGACATTGATCAGGAATATTTTTAGAGGAAGGGCTTTCATTAGACCATCCACTATGTAATAGACCCTTTGCATTCAAGGAGAGACTGCACACAGCAGCGAGAGCGGTGCTCCCCGAACGCTATTTTATTGAGGTTTCTGGGTGATCCGGGGGTTCCCTGAATGGGAAAGCTTGGGGGAGCCAAGAAGCAGCTGCTGATGTTTGGGTACTCTCACAGGAGAAGTTGGGCAAACACCGTGGCAGGTGTGGACCCAGACCTCTTTAAGGGAGGCAAAACCGGAAGTTGTGCTGAGACCTCATGCAGCAGTGCTTCAGCCGCTTCAGCCACCAGAGGGGGGGGAAAAAAAAAGAAATAATGGTAACAATGCGGCAGCAGAGGAAGACCAGGCTACGGTCACCACTGCACATGGATGTGGGAACCCAAACAGAGGTCCCCCAACAAGACAGGCTGCCAGGAATGTAACACACTTTTGCATCTTCCTGGCTGCGTATGGTGCGAGCAGGTAGATTATCTGCTTGACCGGGTGGCACAGTTGCAAGATGAGGTTGAAAAGCTGCAGGCTGAACTAGAAAGGCTCTGGAGGATTAGGAAGGCTGAAATAGAGGTGGACTGGTGGAGCCAGGCTCGGCAGTCTGGACAACAGCTAAATAACAGCCAGATTCAGGGGAAGCCTGTATCGTATAGTTCTCAGATGGAGGACAGAAGCCCAAGTAGAAGGGGTGAGTGGAGCCAAGTGCAGGGTCACAGCCAAAAGCAAGTACCACCTTTGCCTGCCTTACCTCCCCAGTTGCCACTGAGTAATAGATATGAGCCCCTCCTGGAAGACAGCCTGTCTAATAAGGATATAGAGGAAAGACAACCTATACCAGAGGTCCTGGCAAGGTCACATAAATCCAAGAAGTCTTCCAGTAATATGATGACCTCCACAAAGAAGAGAAGGGTCCTAGTTATTGGAGACTAGCTCCTGAAAGGGACTGAGGGCCCAGTATGCAGAGGTGACCCTCATCATAGGGAAGTCTGCAGTTTACCTGAAGCCCGAATCAGGGATATCACTAGGTTGCTCCCTAACCTGGTGAGATCAGCTGACTGTAACCCACTGCTGATCTTCCAGACAGGTGGGGAGAAAGCTGTATTCCATAGCCTGAGGGGAATGAAGAAAGACCTTAAGGCATTAGGATGTTTGGTGAAAGACTCTGGGGCACACATTGTATTCTTGTCATTTCTTCCATTTTGGGATGAGGACACAGGCCAGAATAGAAGGACTCAGTCCGTTAATGCCTGGCTGCAAGACTGGTGTTACAGGCAGGGCTTTGGGTTCTTTGATAATAACTGATTTTACCAGGTGCAAGACCCTGCAGATACATATGGGAGGGGTTTATATCAGAGTGGAAAAAGGGTTCTGGGGCAGGAGTTGGCAGGACTCATTCAGAGGACTTTAAACTAGATTCGAGGGCAGGTGGGATAGTTGATGGGTGAGCACCAGTGGGACAGAGCTCTGGTGTTAATGAAAACCAGGTGGCCTCTCACTGTCCTAAGGTGAAATTGGAGCGCTCAGCTCGCTCCCTGAAATGCCTGTACACCAATGCACGCAGCATGCGGAATACACAGGAGGAGTTAGAAGTCTGTATCCAGACAGGGTTATGATGTGGTGGCAATTACAAAGACAGGAGGGACAGGTCATCAAGGTGGGGTGGAAGAGTTGCGCTCTACGTGAGAGAACAACTGGAATGTATTGAGTTCTGTCCAGGGGCGGATGAAGAGAGAGTTGAGAGTTTGTGGGTGCAGATGAAGGGGCAGGCTGGCATGGGTGCACTGTTGTGGGTGTTTATTACAGGCCACCAGATCAAAATGAGGAAGTTGATGAGGTCTTATACAGGCAGCTGACAGCAGCCTCACAGCTACAGGCTCTGCTTCTCATGGGGGATTTTAACTACCCTGATATTTGCTGGAAGACCTACTCAGCCAGCCATCCACAGTCCAGGAGGTTC
>JAOXOE010028816.1:0-15481 GCA_028565055.1 Phoeniculus purpureus
TGGAGGTGTTTAAGGCCAGGCTGGATGAGGCTCTGGCCAGCCTGATCTAGGGTGAGGTGTCCCTGCCCGTGGCAGGGAGATTGGACTAGATGATCTTTCAAGGTCCCTTCCGATCCCTAATGATTCTATGATTCTAAATATTGCTGGGGTGAATGAGGTTGGTCTGTTTCATGCTTCATGCAGTTATTTAGAAAGATGATGTTACAGGCAAAGGAGATCTATGTACTTATCTCACTAAGAAAGCAATGAAAGCTTGAATCTCATAGTACTGAAATTTGTTCAGATCAATGTGTATTTCAATGACATATTCATTCTTGAGCTATTATTCTTCATCATGAAGTATCTTACTCTAAATCACTACCGGTTTCATTTTGTATTCCTATATTGGGCTATGAAATATGGTATTTTACACCTTTCATGCACAGTTCTTACCAGAAATAACTTCAGTGGCTGAACAGGTCACTGTTTGCACAGCTGGAAGTGGCAAACTGCTCAGACACCACAATGAAATCTGACAGAAACCATGCATCATGCTCCCCACATACTGACCCTGTTTGATTTTTTTCTGAAATGGCTCAAAGGTACCGTCACAATACAGCATAGGAAAGAAGCTGCCTCCCAGATGAATCCATTAAAGCAATGTCATACTCTGAAAGTGATCTTAACCAAACCATTTCGTCCTGAAACTCTCTGGTAGAATGTGTCTATTTCTACATAAAAGAGATTTACAACTTAGGAAGCTTTTCTTGTGATGATGGCTGCAGCACTCAAGTGAAGCATAGTAGCATTTTTCTTCTTTGTTGAAGAAACAGAGCTGAGATTGTCCTTGAATAGAAGGTAATTAATAGTGATTCAAATGCAGCTAGAAAATCACAGAATCACACAGAATCACAGAACATTAGGGATTGGAAGGGACCTTGAAAGATCACCTAGTCCAATCCCCCTGCCACAGCAGGATCACGTAGACTAAGTTGCACAGGAACATGTCCAGGCTGGTTTTAAAAGTCTTCAGAGAAGAAGACTCCACAACCTTCCTGGGCAGCTTGTTCCAGTGAATCAATAAGTCAGAAGAATTGGTCGCTTGAAAATAAATTAATGCTTCTCCAAACTGTTGTATGTGGTCCCACTAATCTCTGCATAGATTTCCTTTCAATGAGATCTTAAAATCTTTGTATCTTCAGGACTTTCTGTAGTTAAGAGAAATTGATTTTTAAATTTGAGTTCATAATGATTCAAGTCATTAGTTTAGTTTTCTCTCTTGATTCAGTACATTTCAGATTAATAAAAGAGTGGATGGAAGTGAAGGCAATTATGTAACTTTTAAAATAGAAAACAAAGTTTTAAGGATTTTCTTTTCAACTTTTTTTGTGGTTTAGGTTTTGTTTTTTTCTTTCTCTGTCTGTCTCTGAGAAACAGGAAGCAACTTAGGAATGAAACATGGCTTCAAACAAACTGTTTTAAAAAACAGAAGTATTTTGATGCTTGCTCCCCTAGAATGCTGTTTCATGTTTCTTAAGTTATATGGGACAAAAGACCTAAAGTTATGTTGTGCAGAGCCTGAAATTTTTGTTAACCTAGTCATAACACCTCAGAGATGCAGGTTTACAATTTTCTTGTTTTGTGCCTCTCAGCATTCTTGAACCATAGACTGCAATCAAATCCTTATTCACATTGAAAGTTGATTGACACGCTCCACTGTATGCCCTTTGGGTGCCTCTCTGTGGAGTAAGAGAAGCTTCAGTCTCCAGGCTTATGGTAGTAATATATCCCTATATTTCACCTCTTGGCATAAATATAACTTTTTATTGCCCTCTTAGCTTGGAAAAGTAGCAGAATTCAGGAAGTATACATAAGTCACTGTCTTTACTATGGTTCATTCCAATACCTCACTAACAACTCACCTGGATCAGCTTGTCTAGAAGGCTAGTTTTCATGTAATGATTCCCATCTACCTCCTAACTCTCACTGATATAATTTTTCAGGCTGGTTGAGTGCAAATTGGCTATTTCAGAGATGCCTCTTCCTGTGACTGATAGTCAAGACTCATGGCTTCAAGGATTGTCAGTGTATGGAATTAAAGGAGGAGATGGAGCTAGGTATGTGGCACAAAATTGCTGTGGTGACATTATTCATTACCTTGTTTATTTGTTTCTATTAATCATAATAAGCACTACCAACCTCTTGTCTTTTGTACATTGACAGAGTAGACGTGTTGTGACATGGAAAGTGAACAGGAGGGCTAGAACTCTCATTTCTCCTATTGTGTATGGAGCATCCATAATAAGTGAAATCATCCATAGAATGAAATATTCTCAATCCAAAGGCTTAGGTAGCTTGATACTAATTTGAGAGATTTTAGAGGTTTGGTGTACAATGAAAGTCAACAAAATTTGGGAATAAAGAGGGAATTATTTTTTTTGTAAATCAATGTTCCCTTATGGTTAATGCCTTAAATTTCTTCCTTTCTAAATAATAAGGAATTAAGATGAGGAACTCCTTATGACAAGATCTGAGTAACGTAGCAATGGGATAAAGATTGCTTTTAGAAAAAAAAATAGACTTCAGCAAAACTGTATGTGAAATGCTGCACAAAAGCTGGAAAGTTACACATTTCATAGTATTAAGTACTAGCAGAATTCTGTATTACTGGTGAGATGCTTTACTTGGTACTTAGAGCTACTAGCTGCATTATGAACTTGCTTCTGTTTCTAAAATAGTATTTGAATGACAAAACCATTGGTATTTGAATAACAAAAACATGGATCACACTAATAAAATTACTCTCTAGGATGACAAGTTCTGATTTGTGGAAAAAAGAAAATAATCCACCTCTCACTCAGCTGTTCATCCAAACTTACAGCTAATTTTCATCTCTCTGAAATGGCTGTGAGTGAGGGGGTGTGGTGTGGTGGGCTGACCCCAGCCAGCAGCTGGGCACTACAGAGCTTCTTTCTCACTCCAGCCCATACAGTGGATGAAGAAGAGAATAAGAAAATCAAAAATGAGGAAAGTCACGGGTTGAGACAAACATTGTTCAATAAATGAAGGGGAAAGGAAGTAAAAATAACAGCCACACCAAAACAAGCAATGTAAAGGCGATCATGACCTTCAACTGGAAGACTGAAGTGCAAATAGTCTCTAGCAATGGGTACTTCCACAAAACCCCAGTCCCTTCATTTTCTATTGCTGAGCATGACGTAAATGATATAGAGTAAGGGATAGAGATGGCTGAACAATTTCAACTGTCTCGCCTTGTCCTCATAAGGAAATTTCTGTAGCCCTTTGAGTATGTTTGTGGCTCTCCCTCCTCGGGACCTGCTCAAGTTCAAATCTCTCTTGTGCTTGGAGGTCCAGGTATAAACAGAGAACTACAAGTGGGTTATTACAAGAATTGGGTAAAAGGGTAGAATCATCTCTATCTACCTGCTGGACTGCTGGGGGAAGAAAGGTGAAAGGTTGCTTGTTCAGGGTTAGACATTATATTTTCCAAGTAACAGTTATAGATTATGAAAACCTGCTTTCTGGGAAGTGGCTAAACATCTGTCTGCTGCTGTGAAATAAAGAAAAAAATTCATGTTTTGCTTTGCTTTTGCACATAGTTTTCTCCACCTCTTAAACTAAATATCTGGGCTCACAGGCTTTCTTGCTTTTGCTTCTCTGATTTTGTCCCCTATTCAGGAGGGGCAGAGTGAGCAAGGAGCTGGGTGACGGTTTTAGCTGCCAGCCAATGCAAATCCACAACGAGGGTCCAGTGACTTTTTAAATATCCTCAAAATGTTTAACTCATCAGTTGCCTCTTGCATAACAGTCTGTTCAGCAAAATTTGCTATATGTCTGTCTCCATTTCCTTGTTTTGTTTTTTACTTGCTTAAGGAATGCCAGTTCTGAACTTGTTAATATTCACCTATTAATTCAAGCAGAACTGCTTTTATGACAACAAAGTGACTAGCACTATAACAAGAAGAAATGAGATCTTGATTCATATTGGATATTTGGAAAATCTTTTTCACAGAAAGAGTGGAGAGGCCTTGGAACAGGCTGCCCAGGAAGGTGGTGCAGGTGCTGTCCCTGGAGTCAGAAAGTTGTTGACATGGTGTTTCGGTAGATGGTTTAGTGGTTAAGGGTTGTAGGGCAGATGGCTAGACTTGATGATCTTGAAAGTCTTTTCCAACCTTGATAATTCTATGATTCTATGTATCCATCACAAAACCAATTTCAGAATTTGTCCAAAGTAGTTTTTACATGATCACTTTCCATATACTACTACTTTAAATTCTTCCATGTGCATTATTAGGCTGCTGAATCAAAGGAATCTACAAGCTTGTCTGCCACTTAGTCACTTTGGCACAAATATAGACAGTTTAGACTTGACTTGGCTTTAGTTTTCTTAACATTTCTTACTTTTCCATTATATATTTATCATTCTATGGATCTTTCACTATTAATAAATCATTTTACTAATTTGACATTCTTCTCAGAATCTCCCAAACTTTCTGATTTTGTATCCCCTCTGTATTTCTGTTGAAGTGGAACACATTGTACCTCTTTTTTCACCTTATATAGAATTATATGGTTTATTCATATTACTGTATCTGTACCCAATACAGTCTTGCCTAACTCTGGCAGGTATTTTTTGAGTCACCAGTATATTCCAGAACACAGACCAGTCTGTCATTTTGAATCTTATCAAAATCAATAAACACAGATAACTCTTTTTCTAATTACTTAATTAGCATAAATATTATAAGAGCAATCTGACATATAGTTGGAGACATATGAGGCTATGGCACATGCAGTGTACTTGTAAATTATACTTTAGATCACCAGCGTGGAAAATATAATTTCACACTTGATTTGCTACTTTGGGGGAAAGAACATTAAGATTCACATTTTCTTCCCAACCTTCATCTTCCTGGGGTCATCTGACATTACCATAAGTGTGGTATGTGCTACATACTGCAATGTTGTTTTATAGGTGTGTCAAATAGCCTCAGTTTCTTTATCTGTCTATCTATCTATCTATCTGTTTTCCAATCTTTGCTCTATCTATCTGGCCTGTCATCTTGCATTTCTTTTGAGAATAAAAACGCTGACAAAATTTACTTCCTTATCCCTTTATGTTTTAATAATTTTTCATCTAATTTGTAGAACATTGGTTATAAAAGCAGCTGAGAATGAAGCAGCAATGTGAGTGGTAGTCAGGGTAAGGATAAATTTTATTTTGGTGTGAAGAAGTTCTTGTGGGGAAAAGGTTTCAGGAAGGAATCCCCAAAAAGTAATAGTTATATGAATTCTTTTAAAAACACAGTCCTGCTGTGAGACAATCTAATGAGACATTCCTTTTCCTGAGGTATGGAATTGCTATTCCCCGGTGTACTTCAGTAAACACAAAAATTTTCTACAGCTGCAGAATGTCATACAGTAAGTGTGAAGCACTACCATCTCTATCGCGGGGATTCTGACACCTGTCGCAAACTACTCATTGTCAAGTGGGACTGTCAATCCCATTATTTACCTTTTTACATGCTGAGAGAATGTAACAAGCTTCCGGAAAAGTAAAAGGCAAAGTTTGAAGACATATCACAGACTACTTGTAATAGTGGTGTTATGGAGCTCATATTGAAAACTCATTTGTAGAAGTAAATCAAATACAGATAAATCCAGCACATTAATCAAAATAAACAACACTCACCTATATAAGTTGCAAATGATATTTCAAAATCCTTGTAAACAGTCTGTCACGTCTCAGCCATAAATGATCACAGTTTGATAATAAAGAACTGTTTAGCCTAGGCTAGGATTAAGTAGTGCAACTAACTGAGAAATGTCTGTAAAGATGTAAATTTAATATGTTAGGAGAATAGAGGGTTGAGCTATGTCGATGTCAATTTACTAAGTTAAAGGAATAATGAATGCCAACAGTGTAGCTCCTTGAATTTAAGTAATAAGAAAGGAAAACAGGCAGAGAAACAGGTCTAATAAACTTAATTTCCAGAAGTCTATTTGAGCCAGATTATTCCTATAGGGAACCCCTGCTTTGAATTTTAAAATGTCACAGCAAAAAAAAAAGAGCAAAATGGAAAAACATTCTCATGTATAATTCAAGCTGCTGTAACGTAATATTATATATATATTTAATCTATTAACAAAGAAAGCAAAGGTTACTGAAACCTTGTAAACAACATGTGTTTAATAATGAGTTCACATGACGTTTTCTACTTTTTATTGGGGCCAACATTTATCTTTAGAAGTTCACAAGATTTCCAGATTTTATAAATGTTACAATGTTACCTAATCTCTGCCTGGAGAAAGAACTTAATAAGCTTCAGGAGTCTATACACAGAGACTATAATATTGAATAATGCTTAACTTGAGAAGTGATTTTATATTCAGTTAGTTGTGAAATTACATATTTTTGGGTACTTATGCTGTATTATGTGAAAAAACAGAAATATCCAGAGGACAGGAAATCAAGGTATAATGTTTTAATATATTTCTGTATTAGAATCACGGATGAGTTAACCCCTACCAACTGTAGTACAATATACATATTTTAATAATACATTAAAACTCTCACCAAACATTCTTAATGAGAATAAACGGAATTATCTTGAGGTCTATCCCATTACATAATCATAAGCACTATATTTGGAGGAAGACATGGGAAGAGTGGGATTACACAAAAACATTCACTTTCCTCTGATGCAAAAGTCAGTGGATAGTGGATGGATGCATGAGGTAAAATGCACCATTAAACTTGAAAGTGTAATCAAGATTTAAGAAAGTTAAAAGAAGCCATGCTTCAAAATATGATACCAAGAATAAAATACTGGCTTTGGAAAAAAAAAGTCAATTAACAGAATGAAACAACTATTGTACAGATTACTGTGTGAGAGTATATACAATTTAATGCAAGTCTATTTATTCTCAGTCCTCAATTTTTCTCTCTAAAGGTGAAGTTCCATTATATAATAGATGTATTGAAAATAAATTTTTTACTCCATATAAGTCATCCATATCTACTCCTCCTTATTTATAGGTAAACATGCCATCAGGTAATCACAGAATCGCAATCACAGAGAACAGTTGCAATCAGCATCTGAAGAAAGAGACCTACAGAGGTCTTCTGAACCAATCCCCTTGCTCAAGCAGGACAGCCTACAGCTCTAAGTGCCTAGAACTGTGTTCCAGATTGCTTCTGAATATCTTCAAGGTGGGAGACAATCAACTCTTTGTGCAGCCTGTGCCAATGCTCAGTGACCCTCACAGTAAAAAAGCATTTACTCATATTCAGGTTATTACTTCCTGTGTTTCAGTTTGTTCCTGTTGCCTTTTTTCTTGTCATTGGGTGAGTGCACAGTCATATGAGAACTCACAAAAAATCCCAACTTGGTTTTGGCCACATAAAAATCTCTTAGAAGATTAAAAGCCTAGTACACTTCTATTTGCTAATATGCTGAATTAACCGGGACGGACCTTAATCATTTACCTAGCACTGAAAATAAGTTGGTACAGGTTTTCTTTCATGGTGGACCTTTGTATGCAAGGTAGAGTTTTTATCTTTTATTATGTTTGGACAATTTTGCTGCATTGCATAATGAAACATATTGTACTCTACTATTTTTTAAAGTCAGTGGGAGTAATTATGGAAAAAGGAGTAAGTATCATGTAAGTATCTGTCTCTTAAACGCATGGGAAATACTATAAAATCTTTTTTTGTAAGTTCTGGGCCTTAGTTCTCAGCACAATAAAATATGAAGTAAAATCAATACCTAACATATTTCTAATATTTAATCCTAAAAATTAAATCCATTTTATGAAACTTATTGTCAACATGAAATTTTAGGACATCTAAAAGGATAGTTTAGATAGGGTTTCCTTCCTTCTCTATTTGCTTACCTATTTATTTGTTTTGAAAAGTAAATACAATTATTTTCTGACTCAGCAGTAACTTTTTTATTTTTCTTTATAGATATTGACAGGCTCAATGAGAGCTAGTGGTTTATTAAGTATTTAATAAATACCATTATAGCTTATCACTATAAGCTCAAATCAATGCAATGCTGCAAAGATAGCATCATCCCTGATCTTTATGTTTCATATCATTTTTATTAAACTCAGATAACTCAGCAGTGCTGCATTCAGAATTTGAAAATCAGCTTATAAAATGAACATTTGAAACTTTCTTTTGGAGCAAAAATTGCAGTCAATGCTGCCATAAAAAGCTGCAGTGTTATCTTGGCCACTTCGTCTCCATAGATGACATCAAAATTGAACATAAGAAACTATAAATAAACAATAATTAAAAAAATGCATCTATATAAATATTATTCTGTAAATGTTAACCCCTTGCCAGCACTTATCTAACATACATGATTGGACTTTCATGTTCGGTATTTGCACAAATAAGATTAGGTAACAAATATTCATAATCTTGTTACTCTATGTATTTAAATAAATACAGTGATGGATATTCCACTGTAGTAAGGACTTGCTGGTACAGTAATATTGATAACAGTATCAGGTAAAGCGATTTTTTTAAGACTATAAATGCAAAAATCCTTTTTAATATGGAACCAAATAAAGTCACAATGATTTTGCCAAAACCAGTAATCATTACAATTTATTCAGTGTTTTTCTTATAGCATAAACATTAATTGAATTAATTGATGTTTAGCATTTTATAGAACAAGATTCCATTATTTTAGAAATCAAAGTCCATATGCACTAGGGAAGTAGTATTTCTACAGAAAATTGCCAAAAAACCCAGTTTGCTTCCAAAAGCATTGAAGTGATTAATCCCAAAATGTCATTATAAAAATAACACATAAACATTGTCCTCAGTCTAGGAAATGATTCTTAAGAAAATATTCTACAAATATCTGTAATTTTGGGAGGGTTTAATATCAAACTTAGAGAGAAAGAGATAATCCACATCTAGCATTGCACATGGATCATAGAGTGCTCAATGTGTTGTGTTTTAATCTTCTAGAAAGAGATTTCTCCTTGTGTGGGCCCTCCACCCCATTTCTGTACAAAATATGACTGGAACTATAACCTTGTTCAAATGAAGGAAGAAAACAGAGTTTACAGACCTTTCAGCCATCCATGCAAAGACAGCAATCTGGACTGGATTCTTCTCTACCTTACAGTTTGTGCTATCTGTGGTTCTTAGGTAAGTCAATGGTAAAATTCCTCTTCCGTTTCCAGATCAGGCTGTCAGTGATTTTTGACATAATTTTGTACAAAGACTGATAAAACCATTAATAATATGTGTCTGCTACTTAAACTCTGCAGACCACATTCAGGGTATAAAATACTATTTTTTCCTTTTTCTGATATGGGGCTGTGAACAGTTACGAGTGAACGTATTGTAAGACTTGTTGAATTTTTGTATGCTCAACAGGAATACTTCTGCAAAAATGTAATGAAGATTTTGGCCTAAATGTCTCCAATTATAAAAGAAAAAAAAAAAGACGTTCAACTCCAGAGTTCACAATACCACAGTTCCCCACCCAAATACAGTAGTTAGCAGAGGCATTGATTGGCTGAGCCACAGCTGGGTTCCGTCCGGAGCTGGGGGGAGTTGCTTTGCTAGCTCCCTTCCTCAGTGGGGAAAATGTGCAATCACACTGTAAGAGTGTGGAATCTTGTGTAAAGTACTCTGAAATTGGTATCATTTATATTTGTGTTCTGGGACTATACCCATCGCTGACACAAGGTACTTCTGGCAATTTATACTAAATGTGATGAAATAACAGCTGTTTCTACAGAGACTAAAGTTACAAATCCATAAATATTTCTGGACATATCAAAGAAGACCCTTAGACCTTAATATTGAGACTACAGAATTATCTTGAAACATACAGAAAGGCATCTTTTTTCTAAGCCCAGAACACTTTACCATTGTTTAACACAAGTTAAGTTTAATTTGCTTTTGTCTTAGAGAAATATTTTGGCTTGTTAAGAAGAAAATAACACCTTGTAGTGTTTGTGCTTTTTTTTTTTCCTGTAATGTGTTAGAGGACTTTAGGCATTGGACAATGAAGAAGATGTGTAAGAAAGCAAAGGCTTTAAAAATACTTATACACAAAAAACCATAACCTAGCACTATTTTAATAAAATATTTGTAAGAGCATGGTGGCCCTACTGGTGTTGCAAATATGAAAATTATGTAATTAATAGTATGGTAAACAGAGTATTTGCATTGAAGATTTATTTGAAACTTTCTGTGGTTTAGTGTTCTATATATTTTAATGCAAGAAAGACTTTAAAGCAAGAAACTTAATTTTAGTTTCTGCTTAAGTCAAACCACCTTTCACATTATTAGTCAAAACTGAACCTAGTAAAATCAGTAAGAAATTACACACTAAGCTCTGTATAATCTAAGTGTAATTCGATGGCCAATGTCTTTAAGATGCACGTATGAGTTGAAAGTTAAGATTGGTGAGAAGCTGAAGGTGCAGAAATAAGCAGTAACTGCAAAAAATGTCTGTGAAAGCTTGCTGTCAATTAATTATTTAATTATTTCCCCCCACACTGTGTTGAAGCTGATGAAGATCCTGATCTTCTACAACAGATTGAAATGACAGCTGTCTTTGTACAAGTACACATAGGTCTGCATCAGGACAGTGCATTTTACTCTTTCCTGTTGTTTGCAACTACTACTGTAGTCATCTTTGGAGAAAAACGCATTTAGAACAGATATTAATATTATTTCAAAAATAATTTTAACAGATTCATAAAATCAAAAGTATGCTATGGTTTAATTATGGATTCAGGGTCAGTGACTCCACAGACATGGTGTGGAAAGGAGACAAACCACAAGTGACTGTGTATCAAGAAGCATTTCAAACAAAACAGCATAGAAATTTCTGTGGTGACAGACACAAGGGGAAGCAGGACGCTGCAAGTGAGATTGGATTTATTGAGAGGGGATTATATGACAGAGAAAGGAAATAAGAAAATGTGAAGGGGTTTGTGGCTTTGCTAATAAGTATTGCTTAATATTTAAAAATTGGAACTATTTTGAAGTGTAATAATTAAGGATGAAATATAAGGTGGTTTTTTCAAATGTGCTCAATTTTTCCTTCTTTAACATCTAACTTCTTGAGAAGGGACAAGAAAAAAACCCAGCAAATGTTTTTCTTACAATTTTGCCCAGAGCAACCTGGAAGTTACTTTGTATCTTTGTTAAAGATACAAAGTATCTTTACTTGGAACCTGCATGTTACTCTTTTCTTGGGGGAATCTGTATTGATTCTTGTTATACATTCATTACAGATATTTAAATAAAAAAAATTCTAGAACAAAAGTTGCAGATTTGATGAATTTGTATTTTCTTCTGATATATCCACAATAATAGCAAATAATACACAACTGCTTGTTGTCTTTTCATACTATATACTTTATTTTACAAATCATTCCTGTAGTTGCTTTTACAAAAATAGCAATTTCTATAATGAGCAGAAATAATTTTCATTGTTATTAGCACTGTGTCAACTGAATTCTACATCCATTTCAAGTTATTTTTAGTTTATTTAAAAACAGAGTATGCAATATTCATTGGTTAAGGTAAGTAAAGCCATCCTGGAAATGCACAAGATTTACTGTTTCACTTGAAACATCCTATGTCTTTGGTAAACATTTACACCTTTCCAACTGATCTGTATAGTCTTTTATCTTATATCCTGTCTGTGTTAGATCATTTATATTGACATGTGGATTCAGCAAGGAAATGGTGATTGTTAAATACTTCAATTTGTGTCACGTTATATGTAACATTTTATCCTAAGTTTTCTTAAGACATATTTGTGTTGAGTAACTTAGGGTATTCAGTATGCTCCAGATCAGTTTTACTACAGTCTGAGGCAACAGTGTCACCTACTAAATGGGTAACACATCCTCCTGAAGTATTCTATTTTTACTACCATCAGCCCTCTAACCCATGAACCTTCTCCTGAACACTCTTTAAAAGCTGTGTGCAAGAGTCAGATGCAGTTCAAAAACTTGATGAACAATTCTTGCCTTTGGAAAATTACTAGACAACATATCTGTTTCACTTATAAGAATCTAATGAATGTGAGAGACACAACACTCTGTTGAGCTGCTAAATGTGAGAGGGTTTGTTTTTCTCACAGCACAGAATCACACTTTTGACATTCCAATGAAAACTTGGTATCCACAAACAGGCCTTTTAAAAACAAAACCCAAACCAAAAACAATCGGGTTTTTTTTGTTATTGGCAATGCTACTAGTTTTTCATATATAAGTGATAAAAACATGCTCACAGTAGTTGACCTGGTGATCTTGATGCTTGGCTAGATAGCACGTCAGCACTCGTGTTTATTTTGTCGCAGCAAAATGCTGACTCAACAGCTGTCCTGGATCTTCCAGAGAATCCAGCCCTTCTTGTCTAACTCCTGCAAGTTCAGAATAGCATTTTTTTCTCTTAAAAAGAGCATTCTCTAAAGTTAGGTAAGACATGGAAAAATTCTCAACAATTCTTTTCCTGTACCTTCATTATACAAACTGATTGTAAAAATCACTCTGAAGGGAGGTTTTTCATGGGGTTTTGCAGTAAAACTTCACTGTTACAATGAAGTTATTCAAAAGTTCCAAGCTGACACTTCCAGAAGCTGATGTCTTCCATTCCAATAACAATGCCCATTGGTTTGCGTTCTTGTCAGTATAAAACATCCATACCCAGGTGAGAATGCCTTTTTCAGGCAGTTCGTTCAGTAAGACACTGTGATATTTGTCAGAAGAGGCTTCTGGAGGCTTCTCAGACCAGTCCTTCACTTGAAATTGTTTCTAGCGCTAGGTAAGATCAGTCTGCATTTTCTCTAGTGAAGGTTTGTAAACTTCTAAGGATGGAGATGACCTGTTCCAGGGAGGCATTACCCTAGTGATTTCTATTTAATGAAGACATCTTTGCTAAAATAAAAAGATCCATTATAGATAAGACAGCAGGACTGATGATGATGGCTTTGTAATATCCATGTGTGTCAAACTGTTTTGTATAAATTACACACCTCCAACACAATCAGTGTATTCTGCAATTAAAACTAATAACAGGGGAAGAGATATTTGTATATTGCTCATCAAATCTTGATGGCTAGATGACAAAATTCTAATTAGCCCTGACAGAAAAATATTTAACTTATGAAGATAGCAAGACTGAAAATTCATACCAAGTTTGTAATAATAGTTATTATTCAAGTTACTACACATGTTCCGTACCGATGAATGTGTAATAATCAACCTGGGGACTTAGCTAGTGTTTATATGTTTCTACATACCTGTCTGCTGAATTCTACACCATAGTCAAGAAGCAGGGAAGCAAAGGGAATTCTTTCTAAATTATAACAGGCTAAGAAAAATTGTAAAAATATAAAAAAAATTAGAGACCTAAGTGCCCCTTCTAGTCTGTGAAATGTGTATTTGTTAATGGTATGTTAATGTGCAGTTAAATTATAGGAATTGACAATAATAATAAACTTACATTATTGGATTTGTTTGAAAACTATCATAAGCAAAACAAGGAAAACACCTGACAATTCTCTTCTTTTTCTTTTAAAAAGGGGTTTAATTTTTATTAACAGTATTTTTTTGCTTCAATAATAATATTAATCATAGTTGAAATCTTAAGAGAAACTAAGAACAATGAAAAACAATCAAGAGTCTTTTTTTCAGGTATTCATGATCATGCTTTATGTTACTACTTTAAAGAAAAAAACAATGGATTGAAAAATCATTTCAGAATCTGCAGAGCACTTAAGACTGCAAGAAAATTTATACTAGAGGTCTGATATTAAAGTGAGAATCAGATCTGATTTCATTATAGATAGATGTATGCATAAAGAGAGAAATAGAAAGAAGTTGTACTACTTTTTATTTCTAGTACAACTAGATTTTCCCCTTTATACATCAACATTTTTGCTACATGTGACTCCATATTTGCTCATTTCTTGAAAAAAATGTAGGTTTACTGAAGGTTATCACAGTGAATATACTTTAGAGCAGACACTGAGTTAAAATTATCTTCAGAAAAAAGCAGACAGTATTTCAGTATGCTTAATTATGGTAATTGAGGTAAGATCATAGACAGTTTGAGGAACACAGGTACTAATTTCCTTTCATAAATGTCTTTGAAAATTTCTCATTAATTCATTCATACAACTAAGCATATCTTTACTTGTTTTTAAATCGGTGGAAGGTGTTCTTCCTAATGGCAGGAATTATGCATTTAAGATACACATTACCAAGTACTGGAAATAAAGAAACCCAAACAACCAAACCAGCCTGCTGAAATATAATTGACAAATAAGAACATAAACTGAAGGAACATAAATATTCAATTGTAAGATTGTACTGACTGCATAGAAGACATTAAGAATGTTTTGTAGTAAAGAATTCCTGGGTTCCACTACATAAAAGGTGATCACAAGTCAGCTGAGTAAATCACCTTTATTAAAATGACCACATGCTTTATGATTTGCATGGTTCTTGACAGGGATTCAGTCATTTTAGGCATCTGTAACACTTAATGCAACAGAGTTGCAGGAAAACCTGCAACAGAGGCTTATTAAAAGTCTCTTTTAAAAGCTAGGTGGAAACAAATTACAACAGTAGAGGTTGTACAGATATTTGTCTAAATTTAAAACTACCCGTTTAAATGCTGTTTAAGTGCTGTTTAAATGCATTTAAACCCAGCAAACATGTTCATCTGTCATACATTGTGTTGATGAAATGGTACACACACATTTTATAGAACTCAATAAACAAAATTTAGGAAATAATGAAAATAATACTCTTTCAATGTTAAGATACTTATTTAACAGTCAGCTAATAATTAATAAAAAGTATTCTTAATTGGAAGGAATGAAACACAGCCTTGTCTTTCTATCTGCCATATATTTATTTATTTTAATAACAAAGAGACTATAGAATATGCTAAGCTTATGTATTCAAATTACAACATCAATATTAATATGTCTCCTACTTTAGGAAAAAAGCAAATGCCCATAAGATTTCTGTTTACCCCTTTAAAGTTATCATCTGTCCTAGTCTCCAACAAAGCATCATTTGATCTGCTTTTGGGAACTGCTAGTACACAGTGCCTTGGAAAGCCAAGCAACAGCCCTAGTACTACTTTCAATGTCCCTTTCAATCTCCGATGTTCTGTGATTCTGTGATACTACTGTATTCTATCATGTTCACTTAAAACTAATTTTCCTAAAGGAAACTTAAAGTTAATGTATTAGAAGTGTGTTGATACAGTCAGAAAAGAAATATAAAATGAATACCTAGTGAAGGCGTTGACCTTTGTAATTATTCTTTAATCAAATGTGTTTTGAAAAAACCTTTTCCCAGTAAATTATTGTTTAGAACAGGCTGACAAACCTATTGCCATTTTTCTTATGTGGTTCTGAGTTCCCTTTACAATTGCAGAAGGAAGGAAGGGAGGAAGGAAAGGAAG
>JAOXOE010028817.1:0-15480 GCA_028565055.1 Phoeniculus purpureus
ATGGGACTGGGTGATCTTTGGAGGTCCCTTCCAATCCCTAATGACTGGATCTAGGGGATCCTGCTGTGGCAGGGGGACTGGATGATCTCTGGAGGTCCCTTCCAATCCCTAATGACTGGATCTAGGGGATCCTGCTGTGCCAGGGGGACTGGATGATCTCTGGAGGTCCCTTCCAATCCCTAATGACTGGATCTAGGGGATCCTGCTGTGGCAGGGGGACTGGACAGCCTTTCAAGGTCCCTTCCAGTCCCTAATGATCCTATGACCAGACGAGCAGGTTATGCAGGTGCCACGCTGGACAGCTGCAATTATCCTGGACCACTGCGATGTGGCAGGAGCTCTCTTCCCCCTCCACGCACGGTGTTCGTGTTGGTCTCCAGTAAGCTCAGGCACAGACGTGTGACAAAACCAGCCCTACCACAGGTGGGAGCACCAAAGCTACTGCAGCAGCAGCAGTACAGAGGACTGGGAAGGTCACAGCAGTGAGCTCAGAGTCTCCCTTAAGAAACAGCAATAGGCTGCAGCTTCTCCGAGGTAACAGAGGATGACCCTTCCAGAAGGTTTCCTAGTCTGTAGGCTCCTGCCCCCTCCAGCAGCGAGAATTCAGCGGGCAGACACAGCCTGGAGCTTTACTCACGTGCAGACCTGACTGACAGGCTGCAGAGCCCAGGAGTCGGCACCTCCAGCGACAGCAACTGGACCGGGCAGCAGGGCTCCAGCTCACTCGCCGGACCACTCTCCTCTCTTGCCAGACGCCCTACGCCAGTTCGCCAGCGCGCGGCAAGCGGGGCGCTAGCGTCAGCACGTGCGAGCCAGAGCAGCTCTGCGGGACGACCCAGCTGCCCACGGCTAGCACTGCCCTTACCCAGAGGAGCCGCAGCACATCCCGGCCGCTGTCTCACCTTCACCTCATCGCACTGGAAAAGATGCAAGTCCGGCTTGGTCTGGGCGGGCTCCTTACAGACCAGGGCCAGAATGGAGTTGTAGCTGCACGCGTTCATCACCGCCTGGCAGTGCTGGATGGTGCTCAGAGGGAAGTTCTCCAGCTCATTCTGCAGAGGATGGGAAGAGAGACAAACCCAAGGCAGCCCCTCAGCGCAGCGTCCTGGCCTCAGGAAAGCTGCAGAGCGCCCAGCTGCCAAACCATCGCGCCCCGCGTGCCCCACGCTCCCGCCCGCTCCCTTTGTCCCCCTCTGAGCACGACGCTGCCTCTCGCAGACCTCACCTTCGACTCCAGGTCCACCAGGCTGACGGCTTTGTCATCCACCTGAAGGACCATATCTTGAGTCCACACCTTGCCTTTGGCATCCAGCAGCTTCAGCTTCCTGATCCCATCGTCGACGGTGATCATGGCCTCCTTGCGGTCCAGCACGAAGGTGGTCAGGTGCTAGCGGACAGGAGGCACGATCAGCACGGACCCGCGGTCACCTCCCCTGCTGCTCGGCAGTGCCACTACCTACGTCACTGGCAAACAGCCGTGGCAACTACTCACTAGCCACAGCGCCTGGGTGCGTGACAGACCCCACCTGGAAGGGGCAGGAGAGGCCCGTGGTCAGTCTGCAATGGCGCTGTAAGCCAGGGGACCTCTGCGACCCGCTGCTGTCGTCCCCCATGGTCGTGTCACTACAGGAAGGGGCCAGACTTAAGGTCTCTTCTGACACCTGCCACAGCTACAGCTAAACCCCGACTGCCTGGCTGTCGTGAGGAGCGAGAGCCTGTTTCTCTTGGCAAGCTCCGGTCAGGAAGCGTCAGCCAAAGCTTCCCAGAGACACCCTGCCGAGGTACCCCCACAACCACCCTGAGCTTGCGCATCCTCCCCTCTGCCAGAGCTGCTGGCTGCGTGCTGGCACCTGACTGGGGAACCTTCTGGACAGGCTGGTGCCTTCTGTTACGGGATCACAGCAGAAGTGGAGTTCACTGTCTGCCTCTGCTCTCCGTCGACTCGGCACAGCCTCCAGAGCCAGACAGCGGTCTAGAAGCTGAACGCCAGCAGCTGAGCCTGCCAGCCAGGCAGGAGAACCCACACGAGCCCAGTCAGGAATGCAGCCTCCCGCTCTCCCTGCGGACCTGGTCACCCTGCTCCAGCTGAAGCCCTCCCAACAGCCGCCTGCCTGCGCTCTGCGGGGCCAAGAGACCTGAGGGCGCTCTTTGCTGGCACAGCAGAGCAGCCCTCAGGAGCAAGGCCGCCCCGCTCCTGCCGGTGAATTCAGAACCCAGGGCAGAGGAGCCCAGAACCCTGGTATTGGCAAGGCCTGGCGTGGCCCGTGACGGTGCTTTGATGGCCGTGGGGAAAGTTCGTGCCAGGACAGACTAGAGAATGAGGCCAGGACGGGCGACACGTGGGCACCGGGGTGCTCAGCGCCGCCTCAGCCCTACAAGCAGCCAGGTCAGTGGCAGGGCAGCGCTGGGCCAGGCTGCACTCACGTCCCATTGAGAAGCCCTGTCTGCTCCCCCGTCTCCGCACAGACTCCTCTCCTTCCTGTGCACCCAGAGCTAAGCTCCGTGCGCTGAAGCCCCAGAACTAGAGACGCTTCAGCGAGACCTGCTCTGAAGGGACCTGGGGCCGGCAGGGCACTCTGCAAGGGGACTGTGCCTCTGAGCACGAGGGTCTTCACAAGCACCCGGGGAGGAAGAGCCACGGGCAGCTGCCCCGCAGCACCAGTGCAGCGCTCCTTGCCTCACCTCCACGCGATACTGGGACGTCTCGGAGACACTGCTGGCACTGTCTCGCGCATAGTTCTTCCTTTGCTCTGGAGACGAGAGACAGAGAGAGAGCAGTCATCCACCCGGCCTCTTCTCCTGCTGCCTGGGGTCTTTGCAGCGACACGGCAGAGCACTTGTGCCCGAGAGCAGAGGCTGAGCAGCAGTCTGTCGAACCAGTGCAGTCAAACCCCAGGCAACCCTCACCCTCACCCAGCCCAGCAGGAGCATCACACCTGGCTCAGAGACTGCTGCCAGAGAGCTGGTTCTCCCATCACTGGGACACCGGCTGCCACGTGGCCCTGCAGAGCAGCAGAGCCACCCCCACTCCAGACCTGCCCTAGCCCCCGTTTCTCGCTGCAGTGCCGCGCGACGAGCTACTGGCGCAGGAACCCGCCGGGACAGGCGCCCGGAGGAAGGCGGCGACAAGCGCGCAGCAGGTCTCCGAGCAGGGGTGTCACTGCCAGCACGCGGCGCTGCAAAATCAGACACGCCACCCGACGTCGGGCAGCAGGGGACGGAACCCAAGGCAAGGGGATGCCCCAGACCACAAAACACGGGATTCAGATGAAAACAAGAGAAAACTCAACTTCAGAGGGGAAAAAAAAAAATCGAGTGCAGCGTCGGGAAGGGTCTCCACCGAGCACTGCGTGGGGCAGCGGGAGCTCTGCCTCGGCAAGACGGACACTGGCCGAGAGGGCTACCCCACAGCTGCAAGGGGCAACTCGTTTCTCTCCTTGGCATCAAACAACTCAGTTTCTGGGCTTCAGATACAATCGACAACTGAAGTGCCCAAAGTGCCCCAGAACATAGAGTCACAGAATCACTAGGGATTGGCAGGGACCTCCAAAGATCACCCAGTCCCATCCCCCTGCCACAGCAGGATCCCCTAGACTATCAGCCTTACTCACTGCACTTGGGGCGCCTGGGGGCAGACGTGCAGGAGAAGCCAAAGCAATAGCGCCAAGTGGTGCCCAGCACACGGCCTGCGGCACACGGACCCCTCATAGCCACACCGTGGCCAGGGCTGCTCTGCGCGGGGACCATGGCTGCTGACGAGCAGCAGTGCCCTCAGAGCTCAGACAGCAGCTGCCGACGGACTTGTCATCTTCGACAACCACAATGTGGCTACAAACCCCCGGTTCTCGGTGACTTCCATAAGGTCAACAGCAGCTGCGCTGGCTCGCAGCCCCCTGCTGCGGTGGCCAACAGCAGCCACGCAGCAGAGCCACCCCGCACCTGCACAGCACCCGCTCGCCCTCCCTCAGCAGCAGGCGTGCGCCGGGCCAGCAGCCAGACTCAGACCACCACAGCCCGCAGAGCTGTTGGCCGGGCATGTGACCAGCCCAAAAGGTCTTGGCTTCACCGCCTGCTACCCTGAGGTCCCGGAGCAGAGGCCCTAGAACCGCTGTTTCTGCTTTTGCAGCGCGAGGTGACTGGTCGACCCCCTCCCAGTGCCCGCCGGCAGCACACGCATGCACACCCCAACCCGCGGGCAGCGGGCACCCCGCCCTGGTTCACTACCTTTCCTTCTGTGTTTGCAAGATGATCTGAAGAAGTAAAGTCCGTCTGTTCCTAGCAAAACAAAGGAGATCAGAGCAGCGCCCAGCTTCACTGTTGAGAACCACTCGCGTCTCCAGGGGGATCCATGGACAGTCCTGGAACCGACGGCCAGGTGCTGCCCAGGAGGAGCAAACCCCAGGAGAAGTCACTCGCTTCACCCAGCAAAGCACCAGACACTCCGGTTTGACTGTTCTCTTCTTCGAGGGCACCAAAGCAAACAGGGGTAAGAGAACTGGTCTTCACCGTAAGAGTCGCCGGTCCTGCAGATGGTGCCGCTTCGAATGACTTCAAGCCAGGACACGGCGGCACCAACAGAGGCTCCAAAAGCACGAAGCAGCAGAAAGTGAGTTGAGCAGGAGAGCCCTTGCTCTGCCTCACAGAACCTTTGTCCCAGGCTAAGGCAGGACATCCAAAGCCACTTGGAGACTGCAGGGGCATCTTCTAACAAGGAGCCTGGCATCAGGCGAAGCTCTTCTGTTGCTCCTGGAAGGGGTTTTCCTCAGCCTTTGCCTTTCAACCCTGCCACAGTTCAATTGCTAGAAAGCAGGTCCCCTTCCCTGAGCAGGGCCAAGCCAGCACCGACCTCCCGGGCTCCCCAAAAGGGGCTTCTCGGCTGCCTGGCACAAACTGCCCCAAAGAAAGGGCAAATAAAGCTGCCTCGGTACAAGAAGAAAGCGAAGCCTGGTGTCTAGAGCGCAGCCCCCTGCCCGGGGCTCGAGCCAGCAGCTCACAGCTCCTCACAGGCAACCTGAGTTTCACACAGCCACTGTCCCACAGGGCTTCGACCGGCCGCGTTGATTGTCCTGCCAGCGGACCCGCACGCTGCTCCAGCACGGTGCCTTTGGCCCCAGAAGCACCCAGCCTTCTCACACCAACTCCTCCTTCCAGAGGAGAGCACGCCAGGGGACCACCACTCCTCTTGCCTCGTGAATCGGGAGCAGCTCAGAGCCAACGAGGCGATCAACAGACTTGGGCCAGTAGCCAAGCGCAGCCCTGCCAGCAGCCTGACGAGGGCAGAGTTAACGCTGCTCTAAGGCCCCAAAGGGCCCCGCTATCGCTGCCCTAACCTCTGAGGTCGCTCCCAGCCGTCACCCCACCCAGAACAGGAGAGGGACAACAGCAGCCACTACCAGGGACGCTGCAGTTACGTAGCCGCCGCTCTCGGAGCTTCCCGCCCTGCTAACCCACAGGGGAGGTGAGAGATGCAGCCAGTGAGAGCAGCTGTGGTGCGGGGAGCCCCGTGCCGCACCGGGTTCTCACCCTAAGCCTCATGCCCCCAGTCTCACCTGTTGTCCCGACTGTCACGGGAGCGACAGGCGCAGCCTCACTGCCGCTCGTGCGGCTGCTGCCGGCGGAGCTCTCAGCAGGACGCGTTCACAGCGGAGGTGGGCACCCGGGACGTGGTGCGGTCTGGCCGGCGAGGCACACGACTGCGCTCTGCCCCCGTCACAGCGATGTGGGCAGGGACAGCTGCAGTGCAGCAGGCACCCGGGACAGACGGCCCCGCCGATGTGGCATTTGCGAGCCACATCGCATCCGGCGGCCCCAAAGCCCGCGGGCAACAGCCGCCCAAGCGGGACTCCACGCACATCACATCGAACCTCACTGCCAATAAATCCTCGTCTGGGGCAAGAGTGACTCTGCAAACTCCTCTGCTAGCAGGGGATGGCGCTGGGAGCCAGGGGGAGACATGGGTCACGCATCCAACCTACAGCCCAGCCAGACCCCTGGCTGCCCTCTCTCTGGTCCACAGCTGAGCTACAGCATCACTCAGCTTCGTGCTCAGTGCCTCGCACACTGCTGATCCGACAGACAGCAGGGGCCTCTGCCTCATAAACTGTAGGGCAGATTCTCCAGCCAGCGTCACTAGCTGGAGCAGGGATCAGATCACTTTGCTCTGCAGTGCTGCTGGCCCCAGGCTGTGAGCACCCGCACACACTTTCAGATTTAGAGGCATCAGACGTCCCCCCGGCACCATCACAGCCGCTACTGAAACAACAGTCGTTGCGCAGAAGCCTGGAGGGCTCGTGATGCCTGACTTACCGTAGAGAGCCTTCGCGCTTGTTCTCGGGGGCTGCTCCCTCTGCGCCGGGGCAGACGCTGGGGAACCGTAGCCGCTGCAAGAAAACACCTCTGCTTAACTTCCCCACACGCGTCGCTGCCACCCAGACGGGCTCAGAAGAGAACGACCGGCGGAAAGGATAGCCTAGTCTTTTGTGCATCCCACTGCCCTCACTCGGCTGACCTTAAACACCTTGGGCAAGCAAAGACCTCTCCGAATAACACAGCAAGTTCCTTGGGGCTACAGCAGCTGGGTTTCTGCTCCGGATGCCTCCACACAGTGCCACAGGGGGCTGCACCCTGCCACTAACAGAGTGGGATGACACCTGTCCGCTCCGCTGGCCAGCCAGCCCCTGCGCTCCCCCAGTGGGACCCGGCGACTGCGGTGCTGAGGGCACAGCAGAAAGAGGAAAACACAGCCCCAGCCTCTGTCCACAAGAGGTAAAACCAAAGGCAGGTCCTTACTTCACTGGAGGAAAGTAACTTCCATAGGCACCGGGAGAGGCGCTGGGGACGTGTCCGTTCATCCTCAGTCGTCACTCCCTGACGGGGGGATCTGGAAAAGAAAGCGCAGGTGAACTGAGGTGTCTTCAAGGGTGCAGGTCCAATGCAGACGTCACACGACCCCCAGGAGCAGAGCGAGGGCTGCAATGAGAAAGGAGCTGCAGCCGCAAGCACAGTCGTGATGACGCCCATCACGGCGGCGCTGGCTGGCTTCGCTCGAGGACGCACTGTCTGTCCAAGCACAACTGGCACTGCGCCGGGAAGCCTGGCGGGCTGTCTGGGGAACCAAACGGAGCCCAGCTGCTTGTTCTCGAAGAGCAGCAACCAACGCCCTGCGAGTGGGGCAGGGGGAACGGCACCTCCCCTGCGACAGCCGTGCTGAACGCACCGGGACACGGACACAGCAGGCACCGGGACGCTTTCTCCCTTCAAGGACGGCCACCGCAGGTGACATCAGTTCCAGAGAGCGGCTTCTGTTAGCCGACAGCCAGGTAACAAACCTCCACTCAGGCTTACCAGGTCTGTCGTTTGCACACGTGCAAATAACAGAGAGATCAGAGCAACAAGTTCTTGAGTACTTCACGCTTTGCTCACCGCACCGAAAGGAAGGCTCCTCCCAGCTCTGCAAAGCAGCGGCAAGTGCTGCAGATACGGTCTGCTCCCGACACGAGCACCACTGCCAAAGCCAGCCCAGGCAGCTCTGCTGTGCTGGAGCCACCTCACAACCAGCTGCTCTTCTCACTCCTCGACACAGGTTACCCTCCACTCCTGGGCGCACTCACTGCCTCCCTTCAGACAGTCTCTTCCTGGTCCACAGGGCAGCAGCAGCTGTCTGACTGACAGCCCACACTGCAATCTGTGGCCAGGAGGCTCAGCTGCTCCTGCGTTTCATGCCAAAGCACCACCATTAAAATCAAATTCAGGAATTCAGATCTTCTCCCAGTTCAAGAGCTGCATGAACCGCTTTTGGCCCTCTGTCCTGACAACAGCCACGTTGGTACCTTTCTGAGGGGCAGCGGACACCTCCCACTGGGGAAGTGCTTGGCAAAGCCAGTGGGCACCGAGCTGCGCTGCTGGCGCTCCATTGCAATCCCACGGCAGCGCAGTGCAGCCTCTGCTGAGCACACGCCCGGAGGGGTTGCCTCACACGCGCCGCACTGCTTTTTAGTTTCCCCTTAAACCTGGAGCTGCTCCCTGCAGAACATCCCTGCCCCTTGCTTTCGCTCCCTCTGCCCGACCGCACAAGCGTGTCACGTCTCCACCCCGCGGTCTGTGTGGCTGCTCCAAGGCACTTGTTATGGAGCAGCAGCACTCAGCAGCTGCCTCAGATAAGTGACCGCCTGTGCCAAGGGCTGCCCAAGCCACCAGCTATTAGGGCACTGTCGCAGCCCTCGCGAAGCAGCCTGATGTTGTCAGGTCACCTGGGGGAACTTCACTGCGCCCTCACCTGCTCCTTGCTCTGACTCAGCACTGCCCAGAGCGCAGGGCTCAGGCTGCCGTTAAGCTCTCCAGCACTCCCTATTAGCCATTAAACTCTCATCATCTCAACCACGGCTCAGCTCTGCTGCCCAGGTCACCCCGTGAGCGGCTTCCCAGGAGTGAACAGCCCAAACGCACACACAGGTGACACCCACTGCTTCTCAGCAGCCTCCCCACGCTTCCTCCCCTCTTCAGGGTCACCCATTTAAAACTGCTCCCACACCCGCTAAGAACTGGGTCGCCTCTTCTCAGCCCTACTGCTAACAAATCCCACAGCTCTCTGCTTGGAGGTGAGAGCTGCTGAAACACTTGTGTTTAGACTCCCCTGAAATGGTTTCACCTTAATCTGGCAGATCCTCGTAGCTGTCCCCCGCCTTCACGCAGTAGTGAAGCAGATCCTTAGCAGAAGGGATGTTCTGTGTCAGCCCTTAAACTGCGGTCTCTGAAGTTGCACAACTGAGTCTTAAGGCAGCAACGAAGCCCAACAGCAGGCTCTCACCTGCATCACGACTCAGGACCTCCCCAGCGAAAGGGAGACCGCCCCGAGGAGCTCGGCAGCTGCACTCGGAACCAGGCGAGAAGGGAAACTCGAGGTCTCACATCCCGCCTGTTCCCTTCTCCAAACCTCGCTCTGCCCAGTGAGCACCAGCGAGTCGGCGCCGACACCAACACAGCCCCCGCTCGCTGGTTTATGGTGCAGTCGAGCCGAGGCATTTCCTGCTCCTCCCGCAGCCTCCCGCGGCTCAGATGTGGAACCGCTTCTGGACACCCTCTGCCACGGGAACGTCGAGAGGCCGGGCGACGCTTTCACCCTCTCGACCCCGAGAGGTCCCGCGAACGAGCCTTCCGCCCTCGTCATTTATGAGCGGGACCCACACTCCGAACGGCGCCCAAGAGCTGCCCGCAGCTCCCAGACCCTCGGGCTGTTCAGTGTCTTCCAAGCTGAGCGCCGCTGGGAAGTACAGTGCCGGTAACACTTCGCTACTAGGGGCGGGATGGAGAGAGGGCAGAGCCCGTGAAGGGCAGCAGGACTCGTGGGGCGTCGCTTGTTGTGCACTCACCCGGCTCTGAGCGCTGCCCTCCCCGTCCCCGACGCTCTTTCACCTCTCGCAGCCGGAGCACAAGTCTAACAACAGCCTCCACTTCCTCGTCACCTTCCCCTGCACCGCAGCCCGGCAGTTCACAACAACAGAGCCTGGTGCCCTGGGCGTCGAGGCAAACAGCCTCCCACACTAGCCGCACAGCCCTGCCCCGGCTGCCCCGGGAGGGCTCCAAGCAGCAGCAGTCGGTGCACGGGGCGCCCGGCGCGCTCGGCTGTCTCCCACAGACAACCAGGCGGCTCCAGCAAAGGCGGGTGTGGGACCGGGAAGGCAAAGTGACCACCCAACAGCAACAGCCAGGAAACAGCTAAAGCAGCCAGGAGCAACAAGATCAACACGAAAGCCGAAGGACCACAGTGATGTTGTTAGCGAAGTCCCAAACAAACAAACAAACAAACAGACAGACAAACAGACGCGGAGCTCTCCTCCCGGCGTCAGTGACCGAGCGCACAGACGTCGCCGAGGGCTCCTCTGCTGCCACCAGCTCTGCTCCTGAAGGGGCTGCATCACCACAAACGCAAGGGTCCGGCCAAGCCCTGCCCAGACAGATCTGCTCCACGCCTCCAGCAGTCGACAGCTGCGGGTGGTCTGAACCCAGATGCGAGGAGCACCGCCCAGCAGAATCACATCCATCACACACACTCACTTTTTAAAGAGATGCTGAAGCGCTAAAGCCCTCCTCACCTTCCCCAGCTTCAGTCCCGCAGCCTGGGGAGAGCCCCACAGCCCGTGCGCCCGGGTGACACCCCGACAGCCCCGTGCCCCACCGTGTAACTTGCTAGGAAGAGCAGGATGCAGCAGATCCCCTAGATCCAGTCATCAGGGAGTGGAAGGGACCTCAAAAGATCACCGAGTCCCATCCCCTGCCACAGCAGGATCCCCTAGATCCAGTCACACAGGACCAACCTCAAAAGCATCGAACTAGAAAAACAGCCAACCAAGCGGACAAACAAGGGGAAAGCACTAGGGGGGTCTTGCTCTGCTCCTCCTTCACGCAGAGCTGGCTCTGCCCTGTGACTCACTGCAGACCTGGCTTTTCAAGTCGCTTCTAGGAAGTGGAAATGGGTTTGTTTGCATTTTTCTACCTCTGCAGCCTCTTTGGGTCTCCTGTCCTCCAAAAATGAGCAGAACCTGTTAAGGGTCCAGAGCTGCTGCAGCCCTTTTTCCTCCAGACAGGCACCTTTCCCTTTACACAGATTGTTTCGCCCTGACCAGAAACAGTCTGACCTGAGCATTGAGCCAAGCCTTTGCCATGTGCCACGTGTGCCCTCCGGGCTCAGGGGTGTCCCAGAGGGAGATAAGCAGCTGGGCCAGGAGTCACCATTGAACCACATGAAGAGCAGTCGCCCTCCAGGCAGCAGGTGCAGCCCTTGGCCCGGCTGCAGAAGCCTCCTAGAAACCTCTGCGGCAGCCCGTGCCCAGGGCACCCCACCTCATGACCCCCGAGCCTGTTTCAGCCTCTCTGTGCCACCACACCTGCCCTCACTGTACAACCTTTCCACCCATGACCGTGGAACCCCAACCCTCTCACAGCCTCCCAACAGAACATCTGGGGGCCATCACCCCATGTTTCCTGGTTCCCCCCAAACTCATTGCTCCTCTGCAGTCAGCTGCATCCCCCCTGCTTGCTACCAGCACCGGCGACCTTGGAGCTCTGGCTGCAGGCAAAGCGACAAGAATTAAGGCACTCAAAAGCTCAGCAGGTGAGCCAGGGCCGGATGGGTTCTGAGCACCCTGCGCTGCTCCTGCGCAGCCTGACAGGTCAGCTAGAGACACCTCTGTGATGCCACATGGGCAGCTCGGACTGCAAAGGCTCTGAACCCATCTGGTGAACGCCAGAAGAACAGGGATGTAAAGAGGCGACTCCCAAAAGCAGGTTTGAAGCGACTCTTCTGGACGCTGGTTCCCCTCGAACGGGTTCAGACCCTTCCTCAGCAGGAGCACCGATCGCTGACAGACACCCAAGTGTGCTGGGAGTAAAGGCAAACGTTCTGCTCCGGCAAACACCATCGACCGGGCACCTCTGCACTCAGCAGATCTGCCTCCTGCGTGCCCTCCGGAGCGGCTGCCGCTGACCGGCCCCACAAATAAGGTCCCACTCCTTCCACGCTTGTCTGAAACGGGCTGTTGCTGCCGTCGCTGCGCTGCCTCCTGCAGGCACCTAAGTCCCTCATTAACTCTCAGCCTCGTATCCGGACAGTTCTGGCCGCAGCACACGGTAGCGGGTGACGGGAAGCGATGCCCGAGCCTGGCTCTGCACAGGCTTTACGGTGTGGAACCACTCAGGAAGGGAGATGCGTCCAGCAGACCGGACTCAGCACTTGTGCTCCTGCACCGCCAGGCCATCAGCTAAGCTGACAGCCCCCGAGCATCTCCCTCTGTCACCTCCTCGCCCCTTTTGGAATGCTCCCCGGCCACAGGGAGCCACTGGACAAAGCCGCGTTACTGACGCAGCAAGTACCTCTTCAGCCCCATCCCTGTGGGCTTTGAGTGCCGTCCTGCCGGCCGCGTGCCCAGCCCTCGCTCCGTGTTTGCTGTGCAAAGGGCTCGGCGACGCTCCTCGGCACCTCTGCCCTTCGCAACCCAGCCCAGCGGGGCAGCAAGGAGCCGGGCACCTCCCTAGGGAAGCAGAGGGAAAGCAGACCAACCAACCCGCCAACACCCAGAAGCTGCTAACCCTCACAGAGGCAGCCCTCAACTCCAGCCCTCGCCGGCAAGAAGGTCCTTCTCAGGCAGACGTGGAACCTCAGCTACCAACTGCCACTCTGCGGCTTAAGGCCCAGCCGATGCTCTTCGTGCTCTGCATCTGCCGAGTTACCCACCACGGGGACGTCGGGGCACATCAGCCACCGGAGCGCCTCTGGCAGGCAGAAGATGCTGACGGCAGAGCTGGAACCGCTGGTACCTCTGGCAGACCAGACTCTTTAGGGGTGAAGCAGGGGCAGCTCCAATGGACAACCATCAGCCAGGTTCGGCTGGCTGCTGACCCAGAGCCCCTGCAGGACACCCTGCGCCTTTGCTGTGCCGTGGAGGAGCTGCACTGACGTGCAGATCGAGCAGACGCCACAGGACAGCAAGTGGCTGCGGAACAGGGGCTGCCCGCTGCCGCCCTGTCAATGAAACAGCACTTGAGCAGCAGGGTCGGCACCTAACCCAGCCAGCGCGCTCCTGCGGCACCCAACTGGCTCTCGGTGACCACCCAAGCGCCGGCACCCTTGCCCGCCAAGGGCAGCAGCGCCCTCCTCACCCCTGCAAACAAACCAGGCTTGAAACAAAACGCCTGGAAGGAGGAAGGACGACAAAGACCCGTGTTCCCACAGCACGGGCACTCCCGAGCATCTCCAGGAGCCCTTCGATCCCTGTCAGACCCAGGGCAGCTGTTGGCCAGAGGCTCTCTGAGAGATCTGCGACTGGAAAGGGAACCACGAGATGGATCTGCTGAGCACGGCCTCTGCCCACTCAATCACCCACCGAGCGCAAGTCAGACCCGGCGCGTTGGAAGCAAGATCCCCCTCAGGGCCACGCGCCAGCGCACGGCCCAGAGCACGGGAACAAGGAGGAGACACAACCACCAAGATCAGCTTTCAGGAGCTGAGGAAGAGAACGGGAAGACAGGAAAACACAGAACAGAGTCGTGTCCCAGCTGTTCCCTCACAACTACCACCTAGCTGCCGGCAAGCGCCCTCCGCGGCCCCGCTGCCAGCGCTCTGTGGGGGCTCTCACGGTCCATGGACACGCAGACACCAGCCAACAAAACGGCTCTCTGTACCCCAAACACTACAAGCACCGCTGGGAACAGCAGCCTCGCTCCAGCCCAGCCCGACGGGCTCCGAGCGGCGCCGCTCCTCTGCCCGGATGGAGAACAGAGCAGCCGACAGGGTCCTCTCTGGGAAGGGGCGAGGGGAGGGCTGGGTGCTGCAGGGAGGGCACCCAGGGGATGGGCAGAACGGCCATCAGAGCCCCACGGGAAGTCGCCAGCGCTCGCCAGGCTGCAGCAGCCTGGGCACAGGCAGTGCTGAGCTGAGGCGGGAGGCGCTCAGAAGCAGGGCAGCTCCTCACACAACTCGGATGCCCAGCACGTGGCTGTTAGGATTCAGGCGGCGGAAGGAAAAACCCTCTCAGAAACATCAGGCAGGAGTGTCTGCAGCTGAACGGGTTTCCCGATGTGCTAAAACAGCTGGAGAATGCAGAGTCTTTCTGTGACGGGAGGATACTGACACCAAGCTGGGACGAGAGGCCACGCAGAGGGACCTGGACAGGCTGGAGCTACAGGCCCAGGCGGACATGAGGTTCACCAAGGACCAGCACAAGGTCCTGCACCTGGGCCAGGCAGCCACAGGCTGGGGGAAGATCTGCTGCAGAGGAGCTCTGCGGAAAGAGCTGCGGGTACCAGCGGGCGAAAAGCTGGCCAGGGGCCATCAGTGTGCAGCTGCAGCCTAGAAGGCCAACTGCATCCTGGGCTTGCATCAAAAGTGTGGCCACCAGACAGACAGGTGATTGCGCCCCTCTACTCCGCTCTGGTGAGACCTCACCTGGGGCTCTGCGTCCAGCTCTGGAGCCCCAACGCAAGAAGGATGAGGCTGTTGGAGGGTGTCCAGAGGTGGCCACAAACATGCTCAGAGGACCGGAGCACCTCTCTTGCGAAGGGACTGAGAGATGGGGCTGTTCAGCCTGAAGAGGAGGAGGCTCCAGGGGACCTTAAAGTGCCCTTCCAGTGCCCGAGAGGGGCTGCCAGAAGAGCTGTTCACCAGGGCATGTAGCGACGGGACGAGGGCTCACGGTCTGATGCTCGAAAAGGGTGGATTTAGGCTGGACATCAGAAGAAAGTTCTTCAAGATGAGGGTGGGGGATCCCAAAAACAGGCTGCTTGGAGAGGTGGTGGAGGCCCCATCCCTGGAGCCATTCATGGTCTGGCTGGATGGGCTCTGGGCAACCTGGGCTGGGGAGCGATGGCCCTGCTTGTTGCAGGGGGGTTGGACTGGGTGCCCTTTGGAGGTCTCTTCCAACCCAATACTTGCTCTGACTAAACCTAGTGGAATGTGCAGAGCAAACCGTGAGCACCAACATGTGGGTGACTTGGGGTGACTGAGCACAGCTGCTCCCCCCAGAGCTCCAGAGGACCTTCAGGCCAACTCACGAGTTGTAAGGAAAAGATGAGGACGTGAAAATACCGTAGGATTCAACCCCAAAGGCAGAGCACAGCTGAGTCTTTCCAACAAACCTACTGATATCAGCTCCCCTTCTACCAAAACCTCAAACCTCAGCCCCACTGGGCTCTTAATTCAGAGCCCGAGCGCGAGGGCTGCTCTGCCAAGGCCAGAGACCCATCTCCTGGAGGTGCCCGGCTCTGCCGCTGAGCTTTTGGGACGGTCACAGCAACCACCAAAACCCACCCTGTCCTGAGAAGGAGGCAGGGAGGCTTCCACGTCTCTCCCGTGTGGCTTGACCCGGGTTTGGCACAGGAGGTGTTGGAGCAAAAAGCCACTCGTGCTGAACCCACGTGGGAGCGGGGAGAAGCTGCGGCTGGTTCCGCAGGCACTAGATTTACAGCCACGATCCGGGTTCAGCACCGTCAGCAGTCACTGAGCCGCCGCTCCCCAGTTAGCTGACTGGCTCTGAAGGTCAAGCGCTACCGCCCAGCAGAACGCTGACACCCGAAGGGTGAAATCGCCGCTCCCAGCAAACAAACTGGGAAGCCAAACCGGTCACAAGGCAGGTCTTGGGCACGGAAAGGAAATTGCAGAGAAAGTTAAACAACCACCTCTGGCAGGACTCAAGGGTCAGTACTGCTGCAGTTCAGTGCTCACCGCTCATGAGCTGGCTGCAGGTGGGGAACGGGTCCTGACCCACTTGCCCTCCCAGGGAAAGGGAAGTGGGCACCTGGGATCGTCCCTTCGTTCCCACGGGTGCTGAGAGAACTGGCAGATGAGGTTGCCAAACCCCTCTCTACTCTATTCCAAAGTCATGGCGGTCTGGCCAAGTCCCCTCTGACTGGGAAAGGGGAAACATCACTCCTGTTTTCAAAAAGGGTAGGAAGGAGGAGCCAGGGAACTACAGACCAGTCAGTCTCACC